>JAJOOS010001502.1:0-33475 GCA_029582725.1 Solanum chiquidenum | reverse complement strand
TAATAAGTAATAACTTATAAACTTCAAAAGATTCAAATCTTGAAAACTTAAGCTCAAAAACATTTTTAAAATTTTTTGTTTTATTAAACTTAACTTGCATACTTCAAAAGATTCAAATATTTAAAACTAAGCTCAAAAACATTTTAAAAAAAAAAACTTTATTAAACTTAACTTGCAAACTTAATAAGTAAAAATTAAAAAAAATATTTTTAAAATAAACTTAAGTAAAACTACATTATAAATTTCAAAACTATTAATTTAAACTTAGAAAAATAAAAAAAACATTGATATTTTTGTATTTCAAAAAATTAAAATAACTAAAAAATTTTTTATCATTTTTTGAAATGTTGTTCCGTTTATCCCATCCCGTTCCATTCCGGTTCGTTTCGGTCCATTCCGGTTCCATCCCGGTATATAGTGGGACGGGACGGAATCGTGTATCTGTACCGGTAATTCCGGTCCGGTTCATCCCGGTACCGGTCAACCCATCCCGGTCCGGTCCGGTACCGGTTCATTCCGGTCCGGTGCCCAGTCTTACCCAACAATATATTTTTATTTTTTTGATCAACTTTTTAAATTGTTTCAGATCTCTTTTTTTTTCCTTTCTTTTAGTGTTGTTTTGTGGAAAGAAAAGAGGGAGAGGAAGAAAGAAATAGAATAAATATGAAATATGAGTGTTGGTATCCATTTTTCCTGCAAAAAAGGTCGAGGGAGGTGATTGTAGATTTAGAAATGTATTACAATGAAGAAGAAGAAAAATGACTTGAAAATGGATTTGAATAAAAAAAATTGACCTCCATTGAAGGAGTTTAAAAGCTTCAAAAAATGGTGGGAGGTGGTAGCTTGAAAAATGGAGAAGAAGAAGAGAAAATAAAATAAAAAATAGCTAAATTGACTCTTTCACACTCTATTGTTGAGTGTATCACACTCACTTTGACATGCTAGCAAAAAGTGTCAAAATAACACAACGGGACCCTACATGAGGTGTCTAAAATGAACCCCACCCAGTTGATGTAACGATCTGATTCCGTCGTTTGGGAAAAGCCAATGGAGAAAGAAATGGGGTTAGAAAACTTTTTCGTAGTAACTTGAAATTTCCCAACCTAGTCCAGATTTGGATGAAATCGGAGTCATTAAGGTGTAGGGAAATTTGGTAGCAATCGGATGACTTATTTATGATTTTGATTACATGAGTAGTTAGATAAGTCATTAAGGAATCAGTACGACTTTACGGAATTGAATTCGGGTGAGGAGAACTCCAAAATCGATCTTGACGTGAACAATATTTTCTTAGCGTCGTTGGTTAAAGGTGTGTTGTGAAATGGGGGTATTAAAATTATTAAAATAGTTCACTGGTTCCGTGCAAGCTGCTGGAGCGAGAATTCTGCGACCAGGGCGGGGCCGCTGTAGCGGGACAGAAGCGACTTAAGTCGGAAATAAAACCCCAAAAATATTTTATTATGCACTTTTCAACTTTGAGAGCTAGTAGACGACCCCAGGAGAGTTCTTGAATGTTTTTCACCATTCTTGAGGCTAAAGATAAGAATTTTACTCCCCAAATCCATGTTTCGATCCGTAGAATGTAAATTCATGAGTAATTATCGACGGGAGGGTTTTGATCTAGAATTTATGGTGGAAAAGCCCTAATATGGGTATGGGGATCAAGGATTTGGTCTAGGGTTATTGGGTTTGTTATAATCCAAATAATTAGACCTTTGGTTGTTGATCATTGCACATAAATTATTGTTTGTAGACCTAGAATAAGTGGGAAGAATCTGAAAAGGGAAGATTCAAGTGCCTTAGGAGATTCAAGCTTTGATTCAAGGTAGGTAATGGTTGTGATTTCATGTTGGTGTGATATATATGTTTGTAATTGCTCATTATAATGCATGTATGTATGCGAATGTTGCATTATTGATCACCCTAATCGTAAATGAGTATAATTGAATAATTGTATGCCATGAATCACCTCTTGTTGTATGATTATGAGAATATACATTGTGATTGCGATTGTGATTGTGGTTTGTTGATTTGATCGGTTGCCACGTTCCGACATAAATATTTATTCCGGTATAAACATTGGATTGGTTGCTATGTTTCGGCGTAAATATGGGATCGATTAACACGTTCTAAAATAAATATTGGTTTGGGTACCACATTCTGGTATGCTAACAGTTTGGGTATGGGTTCCATAAGAGGACCATTAAATTGAGTTATGTGAGAGGACCATTGAATTGTGTTGTGTATCTACTTGTGATGATTACGTTCGTATCGAATGATAATTGATATTAAAAGACTGTATGTTGTTGTAATTAATAACCAATGTGTATTATTAAGAATGTGAGATCCTACATTGATCCTGAAAAGATGACTAATATTATATATGTTTGGTATATGCCTGTTTTAAAATGTTGTGGTTACTTGCATGTGTTTCACTTATTGGGATAGCCGCATGATCCTACCAATACACTGTGGTTGTGTACTGATACTGCACTTGCTTGTTCTTTGTTGAGTACAGGGCATCTTAAGGCGGCTATTGATAGATATCAGCTAGGTGACTATTGAGTGTGATCAGAATCAAGGGTGAGCCAGTTCTTTCGGGCTACCATGGATCTTTCTTATTTAAGTCCACTCTTTGTGGACTCAGACTATTTGTTTAAGGTGTTGTTTAGTTTCGGGGTTGTACCCCTTGTTCTTAGACTTGTTGTTAGTAGAGTTTAGGTACAATGACTTTCAAGTTCTAGGGGTTGTTCTTCCGCATTAGTTGTGTTAAGTTATTTGTTTAAACCTTTGGAGTTTATGGAACCTCTATATAATTTCTGCATTTAAACATGCTTCCGTATCTTTAAATGTCTTAGTTTTCATAAAATTTGTTTGTTTGCGTTATAGTAATGGTTCTCCCACCAGAGGGTTAGTGTGGGCGCCAATCACGACGGTTTGGGTCGTGACAAAGTTGGTATCAGAGCACTAGGTTCGTTGATCTCATTGTACCAAAATGAGTCTTGTGGAACAGTACGATGACGTCCGTACTTTTCTTCGAGAGGCTATAGGACTTTAGGAAAAACTCACCTCTTTCTACTCCTTTGTGGTATGACTTGAATCCAATTGGTATCTAGGTGATATAAATTGGTATCTTTCCTCCTTCATTCTATGGTCTGAACTAGAGCGACAAAAGTGGTAACACCATCACTAGCAAGAGAGGATTGTGTATAGACTACCGACAGTTGAATAGGGTCACTATTTAGAACAAATATCCATTGCCTTAAATAGATGACCTTTTTAACGAATTGCAAGGTGCATCGACTTTCTCTAAGATTGATTTAAGGTCTGGTTATCATCAGTTAAAGATTGAGGCGAATAAAAATTAGGTTCGACCAAGTTCTATGATTGAAATTAGCAGTTTTGTGGGGCTCGCTAGCTACTATTGTCGCTTGTGGTATGAGTTGAGTCCAATTGGTATCTCCCGAATCCAATTGGTATCTCAACGAAGTGAACTAGATGACGTAGTCCTGGTTGAAGGGATACAAGCAAGTTAATTGAAACTGAGAAGGTTCCAATTGGTATCTAGCCTTAGGAACTGTATAAGGCATGTCTGATGGTCGTTTATGGAATGAACTAATTAAAGAAATTGGACTTTTATGTGAGTTGTAACTTGGAACGGTGAATGTGTGCTTCTAGTTGTCTGAAATTAACTATGATTTTGAAGGGTGTATTACTTGAATACTTTGATATGATTATGTGCTCAGTATTGCTTGTCTGAATGTTGATATGTGCAATGTGCTAGCCTAAATGTTGAAACTGTGCCAGTTGTAACCTCTTGAGTGTCGTAAAACTTGTTGTGAAAATAAATTCATCATGAGATTAGGCGTAATGGTCTAGATAAATTATGATGTGGTTCGTAAGTGAGAAATCTGGATGTGCGTTGCGACTAACTGATAATCGTGTGAATGTCTGGGTGTGTCCTGGGAACGAGTGAGTTGTAGCATTGAATGTAACGTAAGGGAAATTGTAGAGCGTGTGTCTTTAAGATTGACTCGGGGTAGCTAATGATTGTCCTAGCTATGGGGATTATTCCAAAGGTGCTGAATGAAGTTGGGAACCTTGGTGGAATTTAGAAAAGAGAAAAACCCTGAAAAATTTATTCCTGGGTTCTGGTTTCGACCGAGCTACCAGAGTAGGATTTTTCCGCCAGGGCGGGACCGCCAGAGCGAGAATTATCTGCTAGGACGGGATGGGGCAAGGCAAATCCTCAACTTGCCTTCCCATGTTTTTCCAAGTTACCCAAAATCCACCCCGAATCGTACCCGAACTAACCCCCGCGACTTAATTCAGTGTTCATTAATCGAATATAGGTTATAAAGTGTGTTAAAATTATGGAGAACCTGGGGATATGAGGAGGAAATCAGCGAAGCTGTGGAGGCTGGGGAAATTGTAACGTGGGTAGAGGAGCAGTGCAACCAGACAAGGAGGTTGCCTGTCAAGGTGACATGACTCAGTTTTATGCCTTTTCGGGAAATACCAAGGTTGAGCCGTCAGATGCAGTGATCACATGTACTATTATTATTTGTGAATAGATGGCTAATGTGTTGTTTGATCCAGGTTCTAATTATTATTATGTGTCAGTAAGATTTGTCTCAAAATTTGATATGATTTGTGATATACTTGATGCCCTTCATCCATGTTTCTATCCCAGTCGAAGAGTCTGCAATTGTCACCCATGTGTTTTGTGTTGTCTTGTTGTGTTTATGGATTTTCAGATTTGGGTTGATTTGGTTATGTTGGATATGACTGACTTGATATAATCTTAGACATGACTTAGTTGTCCCCCCCTATTATGATGTGCTTAATGGTAATGCTAAGTCGGTAACTCTAGAGATCCCGAGTGGGGAAAGGTTAGAGTGGGAAGGGGGTACAAGCCTAAGTCATCTAAGGTCATATCTTTCGTGCGGGGTAGAAAACTGGTGGGACTGGATTGTTTAGTGTAATTGGCTCATATTTGGGATGTTGAGGTCGAATCCCCCTCTATTTGAGTCTATTCCTGTGGTGTTAGAATTAAGAGAGCTTAAAGCTCAAATCCAAGGGATTCTTGATAAAGGTTTCATCCGTCCTAGTCCTTCCCCGTGGGGTACTCCTGTCTTGTTTGTTAAGAAGAAGGAGGGTAGTATGAGACTGGTGAGTATATCTTAAGCTATAAAGGAGTGGATTGATACCAGAATGACAAGCTTATGAATAAGGAAGGTCCTAATGAGTATACTGGGTGAAGGAAATTGAAGTATCTAGTAAGAAGGTGCATATAAAACCTGATTAGTCCTTTGCATTTGATGAGTTTACCTGAGTTTGAGGTTTCATGTTGATGAAAAATTTAAGTTCGTAGTGATAGTCAAGGTTGATTGATCATAATGGTAATAAGAGTTCGTGATGGATTGTGACGGGATGCAAATATATAATGAGATTGGTGGTTAAGCAAAATTTGTATAGTAATTATGACCTGCGAGTATTTAAGGTTGTGGCTTCCTAATATTTGGTGAGTAGCGTGTTTGCATGGAAGGTTTTGAGTGGTGGGACATCACTCAAATAGAATTTTTAAGAGCTAGAGTTATAATAAAGGAAAATATAGTGGAATGTAGTACAACCTTTAGAGAGAGGCGAGAGCACGAATATTTTATTTAATTTCAAAGGCAAAAGAGATATCTTCAGAGGGGTAGATAATTGGGTTCAGAGACGCGTGATCTCACTTGTTTTGTTGTGACTATGGTAATAGTGTCACAAGTCCATCAGATTGGTTAAAAAATATTGGAAAAGACTTGAGAAATGAGTTTACAGACACTAGCTCGAGTGTGATGATAAGTATTTTGTTTTGTTTTTGAGTTTAGTAATGAATACGATTGAAATTTTAGTGAAAATATATTGTAAGATCGATGGAGATGCGATCAATGATAAGCAAACATCCAGTATTTCACAAAAATCCTCGAGGAATAAGCTAATGTTGATAGATAAAGGGATTGTGTTATACGGTTGAATTTACAATTCATATTTTTCATTATAAGTTTACATTCGTGGTGATATATTTTGTCAAGTTATGAATTGGCAATGTAGGAAATTATCAATTGTATCCGGTATTGAGCATTTGAAAGGACTTACACCTGGGTTGATTCGAAAAATTTATTACTGTTGATTGTTAAGTACCGAATAAAGGTTTCATTTAACAAGTGTTGGTTTATAATAAGGCAAATGGTCAGAGTGTTTATGATGGTTGTTAGTATTGTGAGTATGATTCACTAGTTATGCTCTTGTGTGTTTTCACTTTTGTGGGTGGATCCCTAGTGGTGGATCAGGGGTACCAAATTCTGCGATGTTCTCTTGGTTGAGTGGGAAGATTGGGAAGATTTGGTTATTTAGAATGACATAATTGGTGTTATCTTGGAGTTGTTAAAGTATTTTAGTGGTTCTACATGTACCACCTTGCTTATGAGAATTTATAAAAGAGCTACCATATGTATTTGTGGTTGTCCGACAATCTTAAATATTCCTTTAGTCGTCGATGTCATGTATCGATTATATGTGGTTGAATATGGGGATCGTGGGGTCTAATTCTATTGTTCTTAAAAGGTAATCTACAATTACTAAATCTAGCATTTTGATAGTGTTGTTCGAGGGGTGACATCCTTGGACATATCCCTCGATGAATATCTGATTTCTAAAGATTAAATTTGTTATAACTTAAGCTCATGGAAATTTATGTTGTGGGATGGAGATGTTAATAACCGTGATTGTTTGGGTATTATGAGTGTGTGTTGGTTGGTTCAGGTTCACTTCTAATTGTAGCGAGTATTGATTTAGAATGTTATCATGCTTATGTGAGAAAGGATTAGTCCTGATGATAGTGTCAAGATCCTTGATAACAAGTGGCAGAGATGTGTACAATCAACTTTGGTGGTTGTTGGGAATCATTTTGTTGTTAATTAAGTTTACATACAACAATATTTATCACTCGAGTGTTGAGATGACTTCATTGAGGCATTGTAAGGGAGGATATGTAGGTATTCAATTGGTTGGTTTGAGGTTAGAAATGTGAAACCCTTAGAGGGTAATGAGATTCGGTAAGGAGGGCATGCGAAATAAGTATCCCCATTAATTCGACAATTCAGATACTACTTTACCCTTACTTTAGCCAGTATTTCCTAGTTGATCACTCAGGGACGAGTGATGGGTGATGAGTCCACAAATTGGACTCATTAAAGGCTATATTTTAATAGAAATTGTGTCCTCAAATGCTTATTGTATCTCAATATCTGATGAATACCTTTAAGTTTCAGGTATTTGAAGTTTGAAGGAAAGCATGGACACTACTTCGCAAAAAGGAACAAAAAAGGATGAAAAGAACAAGAAAATGAAGGCCTGAGGATCACTGAGTCCACTTGGTGAGTCGTCGAAGGGTCTCACTTCGCCTTTTGTTCCAGTGTTCTGAGTCCTGAAGGAAAGGATCAAGTTGGCGGAAAAAAGGAGCAGTAGGAGCATCGCCGAGGAGTTCCGCGAAGCAATACTATGTCGCCCAATGACCCAGAGCACGATGATGCCGAAGGATGGTGCAAGACGGCGATGAACTACATCAAAGAGCGAATCACCGAGTTGATCGGCGATTCTGACTAATGTCACCGAACGATCCGCCACTATATATTTTTAAAACTATAAATACTCGTTGAGTAAATCAATTTTTAGTATCACATTTTTAGTATCAGCTTTAGAACAATATAATTTTAGTACTTTTTATTTTACTCTCAAGTTTGTAAGGGTTTGAAGACTTGAAGAAGAGGGTTTCATTTATTCCAATTTGAAAGTGGGTCTCTTGGATTCTTCTTTATTTGCTTAAATCAAGACTTATTTCTCTATACCCATTTGATTTTGACATCATTGAAGGTATAAATTTCTATCTCTTGATGTGTGGCTAAAACCCCCCATTCTTAGGGTGTGATTTAGCAAATATGTGTTGATATTATTGTTGGGTCTTGCTTGCTGATAGGTTAGATGCATTTTAATGGTGATTTCACCTAGTGGTTGTGGTTTAATTTAATGGCTTTGTAGTTGCAAATACAAAGCCACCCAAGTGTTTTTGGTTTGCTCGAGAGGGAGGACGCGAAACCAAGATCCCTAGACTAATGGCCTAAGGAGTGGGTCGACATGAGGTTCAGCCCGAGAGGGTGAGCCCTAGTCCTATATCCTAACACTCATCTCAAGAGAGTGAGTGGGGTAAGGCATAGGCTGACCTTCATGCAGCAAATGGGTGTCCGAGAGGAACGCATTTGAAACAGGGTAAGTTGCTCGAGAGGGAGCTTATTTCCATCTAAAGCTTAGCATGGTCACTAATATCTTGCAAATTTCCTATCGAAAGCATGTACCCAACTATTTATCTCAACTTGTATTGCGGTCAAACCCCAAGAACTCTTCCCCATATTTGATTTATTTGTTATTTTTGTTGTTTTTGCTATACTTGTGACAAAACCCCCCAAATTGTTATTTGACACTTTTGTGTCCCCCTCTAATTTTCAATATTTTTAATCATTAATGTCTTTAGCTACGACTAGTTAGAACTAAATTTTATTTTTCTATTAATTCTCAAAACAGATCCCTTGGGACACAACCCCAACCCTTGTTGGGTTACTATACTATTACACGATTCGTAGACACTCGTACTAGAAGTTCTGTCATTGATTACATAATTGAAAACATCAAAATGGCGTCGCTGCCGAGGAGTGGTGCTCCTTCAGAATTTTTAGATTAGTAGAATTTTTGTTCTTCTTAGTTGTAGTTTACTAACCTTATTTTTAGTTTTGTTTCCTTTTAAGTTTGTTGGAGTAGGCAGGTTCCCTGAGCTTGGCTTGGGGAAATAATGGGAACTTAGTTGAGATGAAGCAAGAAGTCGAGAAGGACTTCACATTACCCACACTGGTCACTCAGCTGCGCGAAGCCACCAAAATAACAGAGGTGGAAAACCAGTGCAAGAGTCAAGGAAGGTACATACCTCCTCACGAGAGAAAGCAACCTAGATGCAGGGAGAACAACCGTGTCGAGGACACACTCCAAATCATCCTCCAACAGATCACCGAACAAGATCAAATGTTGGAAGAATGAAAGAGAGTATCGAAGTATTTAATCAAATAGTTGGCTCCCATTCTAGATCGATCAAGCTGATCATGACACTCCTGAATTATGCAGTGCCTCCTCTTCACTCAAACCAACTATTGGGGTTACCTAATAACACTAGGGCCAACCCAACCAATGGGGAGTGAGTAAGGACTCGCGTCGAGCCACAACGTTAAATAAGGCACTTTTTGGGAGGCAACCCAAGGTTTTAATGCTTAAATTTTCTTTTACAAATAATGGTGTGTTAGTGGTGCAGGTTTGAAAGAGGAAAGTGGTGAAAAATACAAATTGGTTAGAAACTGGTCAGTCAGCGGACCGCTGACTGACCAGTCTATAACAATCGGCTGGAAAAGAGACCACTTGGCAATGCGCCGAGTGGATCGGCGATCTCAACTAACGTTGCCGAACTAGAGCAAACTGAACGGTTTCTAATGGCCAAAGGTCCAAAAATTTAAAATCTCTCACTTTTCCTCACTCACACATCTCCTAAACTCTCATTAAGGTAGCATTTTCTTTAATTTAGCATCACTCTAGCATTTTAGTTTGGGACTTGTGCTCGAAATTGGAATACTTTGCCGCCTAGCTTTTCAAATCAAATTTAATTGGCATTGAAGGTTGGTTTCCTTTTCCTATATTTACATTTGAAGGTCTTGCACTCATTTGCAATAATTGTCTCTTAGTGATGTGTGTTGGGCCTCTTTGATATATTTAGAATGATTACATACCTATTATAACTCGAAAATCTTGCTTGTGTTGTCTAATTGTCGGATGCTCGTAATTTTTGTGCTTTTTAATGAGTTGGGTCATGATCACATGTTGTTTTAATTGGTTGGGTAAAGTCTGAGTATCCCAGGTTTGTGCTTAATGTCGAACATTTGCTCAATGATAGAGAGGGAGACACCGCTCTTAAAAGTAAATATTGTCAAATGGCCCAATACGACAAATCCGAAAGAAATCTGAGTATTCCGGAGTGATAGGTAGTATGGGTCTTGTTTGAATTTCGTTATTGCATGCTTTGATTTTGCTTTCGGGGTTTGCGGGATTGAATTCGAGAAGATGGATAAAATATAGGCATATTGGACCATTCGGCGAGCTGGGTCGAGCTCGCCGAATCGTTCGGCGGTTCGCCTAATGTCCCCATCTTGCCCTTAGTATCAGGTCAAGTTGAATGAGACTGTAACTTATGGCGAGAAGCCAGGGTTTGCCGAACGCACTTGGCGACTCACTGAAAATAATCTTGATCACCCTCTGCATGCTACCCTTGAAACCCTTATGCCCTGTAACATTCGGTAGAAAAACTCTTGCTCGCCAAAAGAGGTTCGGCAACTCGCGGATCCACTTGGCGAGTCTTTCAGGTGCAAATTGCGTGTGATTTATTTTTCTTCCTTAACTCCTCCCAAATCTTTTGCAGATATGGTACGCACCAATTTAACTGAGCAACCACAGAAAAAATCTATAGGCATTACAATCAATGAAGGAGGATCAAACCCTCCAAAGAAAAAAAGGGATGACCTCCAACCGGGAGATAAAGGTAAACAAAAAAAAAGTATAGCTAGGAAGGGTGTGAATGTTGAACCAACTTTTTCTGAGCCAGAGGATGATCAACCGTTGATTAATCGAATGGATGAACTCAGGGCTAGAGCTCAACCCACATCAATCGGAACCCCTTCAACTGCCCCTCTCCCGACTACTAAATCTGTGCCAACTCCAGCACCACCTCCAATGGCCCCTGCACTCCTCGTAGCTCTACCTCTACCCATATTGCTGAATAGATTAAAAGGCGATGGCTTACGAACCATTCTAGAAGAAAAGCTACTATCTATGGAGGGCTTAGAAGGCAAGCACACTGAGGTGCTTGACATACTCAGATATCATGAGTTGGAGCAGTTCACTAGGCCACGGGTCTTTACATCCCTTCATGGGTTCAGGAATTCTATGTAGCTTATGGAGAGTTGGTCCCAAAGAATAAGAAGAAGGCTAGTGAGTTCTGACGGTGAAGTCAGTTATGGTTAGAGACAACGAGGTAGAGTGTCACAACGAGAACATTAATATTGTATTGGGTCGACCGCTGCACTCGGTACTACCCTACCAAGGTTTGCCTATTATTCCATCCATGGATGACTTAAAGGGTTGGTTAGCTCCGATGATCCCCAACACCACCCCGAGGTGGATGGGGCCAAGAGCTCCGATTGAGAAGAGGGATATAAACATTGCCTCCCGATAGAGGTTTGGTTTCATCAGCAACACTATCATGCCATCTCAGAACGAGTCCATTCTGCGTCATCCTAAGGCGGCTTGCCTTGGTTCTATCATGGCTAAGAGGCGGATCGACTTAGGACTACTAGTTTCACAGGAGATGGCTATGAGAGCCAAACATACACAAACGTCTCTACCTTTTCCTGTTCTGATCACTGAGTTATGCCGACGTGTCGGAGTACCCCGGGATCTTGCTAGCGATATAGAGGTCACCCCATCTTTCTCCATCGATATTCGGTGTATAGAGATCGAGTTCACACGAGATGAGGCTAAGGTGAGGAGAGGAGAACAGCTCTAGCAGATACTTCTCCAAAGGTCGATGATGACTCATTAACAACAGCAAAACCTTCGTCTACTCCGGCCTTAGAGTTTTCAGGTATACCCGCCCTTTCTTCTCAGACCCCAGGTGCCTCCTCTTCCTCTCAGCCTACTAGGGTTACTGATGTCATGATCCTCACGATGGGACGGCTAGCCTATTCAACGGATGTGAGGGCAATGCTATTGGAGAGATCCATCCCAGAAATGATTGACAATGCCAACTTGGCTGCATTGACTCCTCTTAGGACCACGATTGATGATCTCACTGCTAGAGTCACTGCTTGCGAGAATAGACAGGGGGAGACACCCGAGATTTTATCATTAAAAGCCAAAATAGTAGAGTTGAAGAAGGATGTAGCATATTTGAAGGCTACCAACTTTACTATACTGATGCAGAGAGCATATGATGAGGATGCTCCTGAGACCTTAGGGATTCCTCCAACTACTACCAAAGATGTACAAAGGGATGATGCAGTGCATGTAGAGTTGGATGCAGAGACTGAGGAGAAGTTGATATTAACGAATGCTGAGGGGACACATGAGAGCAAAGATGAGGGCATATTCAGAGACTTGCCAGATCTTATAGAAATGGTTGTGCAGCCGATGATCCAGACATCGTCGACTGAGACGTCCACAGCAGTTCACAGTGGATCTGGCATTGCTATTCCGTCTGAGCCCACTCCGGGCACTGATGCCTATGCGCTGACTGCTACACCAGCTACTGAGACTCTGATACGCTCAAATTAAACCTCCTTAAAGAAGCATAAGCGATTGTTATCAAGTAAAGAACCCAACTTGTAGGTTGGGGTCGATCCCACGAGGAAAATGGTTTAGACTTTACTTTAACCAATAATTATATTCAATTATTCAAATTACTTCCAGAAACAAGTAATTAAAGGGGGGGTTGTAAAATAAATCATAAGAATTCAGTAAGTAATCAGTGAACAAAAGTCAATTTTTGTTGTTATTAAGATGAGAGAATTAACTAGGGTATACATGTTCCCCACAAGCTCATAACCCAATAATTCTAGTAATAGCAATCATTTCCTAGTGTACTACATGCAAAGCGATAAGTTAGGTATCTCTAAATCCTTGGTCCGGCATCTAGAGAATTTCACCCCGCACCTTGGTCCGGCTATGTGTGTATAATGTACTAACCCTTACCTTTACCTTATATTAGACATCACATCGATGTTTGGCTTAGTTATTACTTTGCACCAATCAACACTAGCCTATTAAATAGTATCACACTAAATCTATGTGTATAATCCTTTTCTTGTTGATTACCTCATTGGTCTGGAAAGTAGCAACAAGGCGAGTTCTAACATGTGCACTCATTAAAAATACTTCTAAATGAAAGAATTATCAATGCATGCAATAACACTATTCAAGAATTTCTTAGTTACTATTCATACTTTGTTAATCGCTCATGGTTCCCACAATCCTAGTTGTGGAGTTTCGTTACCCATAATCATATGGACATAATTCATTGTTTTAAATAAAAGAATTATGAACTTACGTAAGAAAAAGAATAAACCCAGAAACTCAACTTGAATTGCCAAACCAAAATCTTCAAAACGAACTTAGGAAATTAAGAATTGCTAAAGTTGCAGGTTAATCTCCCAAGTCAAGAACTAGAATAAAAGTAATAAAATCTAACCCCCAAAAACAAGGTTTACATACCCTATGTATAGAAAACAATTCCTAAATTAAAAGGGAAACAAAATAAGAAAAAGTTTGTTTAGGCACGCGTCTTCATTCCACGAGATTGACTCACGGACCGTCAATGGATCTATTGTCCGTGAGTCCTTTTCATTAGCCAGGACTTAGAAAATATTTTAGCTTCCAAAAATTAGCTTCTCTGAAGCAAACGACGGAACACCAGTACGGACAGTAGATCCCTCTTCGTAGCTCCACACCTAGAATCTTCAAAAATCAGGTAGTGGAACCCCGCAGTATTATTCTATGGATAAACAGGACGGTCCGTAGATCAATCTACGGACCGTCAATGACCACCGTGGTTCCACACTTGGTCAGATTTCCTTGATTTTCCTTGCCTGCTGATCTACGATCACCATATACGGAGCGTCAATGGACCTACGGTCCGTAGATCACCTTCGTAGATGCCTTTTTCTGCATTTCTTTTAGCTGTCTCTTTACTTCCATGCCTAAACATCTTTCCTGCAAAACATGATAAAAGCACATAAAAACCAATACAAAAAGGCCCTAGACACACACAACTTGTAAGTAAAATGTATTAAAAATACAGTAAACTCATGGTATATCAGACTCCAACCGGGAGAGAGACCGCATAGATATGACCATTCTTTACCTCACTCTCTGTCTTATTATACCTTTATGTTTGAACACTTTTATTTGCATTTGAGGACAATATTTTTTACCTGTGGTGGGGTGAGGCCCACACCTTTATGTGCTATTGATGTTTGTGTTTTGTGTATAGTTGGGTTGTCTATTTTTAATTGTGTTATTTATTGCCTTTCGTGGATGTTTGAGCTCACAACTCCTCTTTTTTATTTTAATTGATGCATATCTTAACCTTTCTGAAAAAAAATTATTTTTCAAAAAAAAATTCCACCACTTGTATTAAAAGTGGCTGTTCTTTTGCAAAATTTAAGTCTCAGTTCCGATCAATACTGATGACTTGAATAGTGCTCTCAATCGAACGAACATGAATGTGCGGCTACGATGAGACCAAGTGAAGTTGCATAGACAATATGTGAACTCTTTGCATCTTGTTGTGATTAGCCATTTATCGAATTGATTCTCTTGTAATGACCATTGCACACTAGTGAAAGTGTGTAGTCTTGTTTGACTTAAGTGTCGATGCCTTGTGTGATTAGCTTACTTTGAATCATGCATAAATAAACCTAGAATTTTCCCCGTTAGTCTGATTGATTTAGAAAGGTGTACTCTTGAGATGATCTTAGGCAATTTTAAAGAGAGTGAGCCAAATTTGACATATGCCTCTTTTGTGGCCTACCCGTGAGAGTGTGAAACTTGTTGCAACACCCCTTGAGCCTTACCTTTCATTGGAAGAACCTTAATGAACCCTATACCTTACTTAACACACTACCTATAGTCCTCTTGATTTGTGGTTTAGTGAATAACCAGCTTAGGCCAACAACCTAAGTTGGGGGTGTGGTGAAAAAGAAAGAAAGAAGCCAAGAAGTGCAATAAAAAGTCTCTCTAAACCATGGTATTTTAAAACAAAATGGAAACCATTCTAAAAAAAATGTATATATATAATCTTTGAATAAAGGTGCAAAAGGAATTGGGTTTCCAAGCAATACATGGGGAGTGAATGAAAGGATGATTTAGAAGCACTGGAAGAAAAAATGACAAGGGAAAGGAAAAAGACGTTTCGAGAACACCACATCTCATGAGGATGAAGAAGTGACGGAACCTAAATGACCATACATTTGCACTCAGCCCCATTACAAGCCTTGAAAATACCTTTTTGATCTTGAGTAAGCCAAACTGAAAGTCAATTGGAAAATAAGGGCAAACCTATGGGTGAAATCATGCATTATGTTCCTCTTTTTGAGTGTGAGCGTTGCATCTGATTCTTGATCTTAAATTGATTAGCCTCTGTGTGTGAATATGGAATCAATCTCTGTGTGATGGCATGTAGATACTTTCGTTGAGCTTGAAATTACATTAATAAAAAGTATTATGAGCATGAGAATCTTTGGTAATGATGTGTCACAACTTGAGTCTTTGAGTACACAATTGAATCTTCGCATAAGTAGTTTGAAGTCTTGTTGTGTACATTTATGAGTAGTCTTGTGTAGCACTATTTGAGACACCCTTTTTGAACAGCTGAACTTGAGTTTGCTTGAGGACAAGCAAAAGTTTAAGTTGGGGGTGTTGATGAGTCCACAAATTGGACTCATTTAGGGATATATTTTAATAGAAATTGTGTCCTCAAATGCTTATTTTATCTTAATATCTGATGAAAACCTTTAAGTTTTAGGTATTTGAAGTTTGAAGGAAAGCATGAACAATACTTCGCAAAAAGGAACGAAAAGGGCTGAAAAGAACAAGAAAATGAAGGCCTGAGGATCACCGAGTCCACTTGGTGAGTCGTCGGAGGGTTTCACTTCGCATTTTGTTCCAGTGTGCTAAACCCTGAAGGAAAGGATCAAGTCAGTGGAAAAAAGGAGCAGTTGGCGCATCGTCGAGGAGTTTCGTGAAGCAGTACTCTGTCGCCCAATGACCCAGAGCACGACGATGCCGAATGATGGTGCAAGACGGCGATGAACTACATCAAAGGGCGAATTGCCGAGTTGATCGGCGATTCTGACTAATGTCGCCTAACGATCTGTCGTAACACATATTTATGAAAAATATAAATACTCATTGAGTAAATCAGTTTTTAGTATCACATTTTTAGTATCATCTTTAGAACAATATAATTTTAGTACTTTTTATTTTACTTTCAAGTTAGTAAAGGTTTGAAGACTTGAAGAAGAAGAGGGTTTCATCTCTTCCAATTTGAAAGTGGGTCTCTTGGATTCTTCCTTCTTTGCTTAAATCAAGACTTATTTCTTTATACCCATTTGATTTCAATATCATTGAAGGTATAAATTTCTATCTCTTGATGTGTGGCTAAAACCCCCCATTCTTGGGGTGTGATTTAGCAAACATGTGTTGATATTATTGTTGGGTCTTGCTTGCTGATAGGTTAGATGTATTTTAATGGTGATTTCACCTAGTAGTTGTAATTTAATTTAATGGGTTTGTAGTTGCAAATACAAAGCCACCCATGTGTTTTCGGCTTGCCCGAGAGGGAGGACGCGAAACCAAGACCGCCAGACTGATGGCTTAAGGAGTTGGTCGACATGAGGTTCAGCCAGAGAGGGTGAGCCCTAGTCCCATATCCTAACACTCAGCTCGAGAGAGTGAGTGGGGTAAGGCGTAGGCTGGCCTTCATGCGGTAAATGGGTGTTCAAGAGGAACGCATTTGAAACGGGGTAAGTTGCCCGATAGGGAGCTTATTTCCATTTAAAGCTTAGCCTATTCACTATTATCTTGCAAATTTCCTATCGAAAGCATGTACCCAACTATTTATCTCAACTTGTATTGTGGTCACACCCCAAGAACTCTTCCTCATGCTTGATTTCTTTGTTATTTTTGTTTGTTTTTGCTATACTTGTGACAAAAACCCCAAATTGTTATTCGACACTTTTGTGCCCCCCTCTAATTTACAATGTTTTTAATCGTTAATGTCTTTAGCTACGAATAGTTAGAACTAAATTTTATTTTTCTATTAATTCTCAAAACCGCTCCCTTGGGACACGACCCCATTCCTTGGTTGGTTACTATATTATTGCATGATTCGTAGACACTCGTACTAGAAGTTGTGTCGTTGATTACGCAATTGAAAACATCAATGGGAAAATTGATATCTATTGTAATGACCTGATTCTATCGTTAGGAAAAAGCCAATGGAGAAATAATTGGGGTCAGAAAACCTTTTGTAGTAACTTGAGATTTTCCAACCTAATTCAGATTTGGACGAAACCAGAGTCATTTAGGTGTAAGGAAATTTGGTTGCAATCGAGTGACTTATTTATGATTTTGATTACATGAGTGGTTAGATAAGTCGTTAAGGAAAATGCACGACTTTATGGAATTTAATTCGGGTGAGGAGAACTCCCGGAATCGATCTTAGCGTGAATGGTATTTTTTTAGCCTTGTTGGTAAAAGTAGTATTGTGAAATGAGGGTATTGAAATTATTAAAATAGCTCACTAGTTCCGCGCAAGTTGTTGGGGCGGGATTTCTACCGCCAAGGCGGGGCCGCTGTGGTGGGACAGACGCGACTTAAGTCAGAAATAAAACCCCAAAAATGTTTTATTCTGCACTTTTTAACTTTGAGAGCTAAGAGACGACCCCAGGAGAGTTCTTGAACGTTTTTCACCATTCTTGAAGCTAAAGGTAAGGGTTTTACTCCCCAAATCCATGTTTCGATCCGTAGAATGTAAATTCACGAGTAATTATCGATGGGGAGGGTTTTGATATGGAATTTATGGTGGAAAAAGCCCTAATTTGGGTATGGGGATCAATGGTTTGGTCTAGGGTTTTGGGTTTGTTATAATCCGGATAATTAGACCTTGGATGGTTGATCATTGCGTATAAATTGTTGTTTGTAGACCTAGAAAAAGCGAGAAGAATCCAAAAAGGGAAGATTCAAGTGCCTTAGGGGATTCAAGCTTGGATTCGAGGTAGGTGATGGTTGTGATTTAATGTTGGTGTGATGTATGTTTGTAATTGCTCATTATAATGCATGTATGTATGTGAATGTTGCATTATTGATCACCCTAATCGTAAATAAGGATAATTGAATAATTGTATAGCATAAATCACCTCTTGTTGTATGATTGTGAGAATATACATTGTGATTGTGATTGTGGTTTGTTGATTGGATCGGTTGCCACGTTCTGACATAAACATTGGATCGGTTGCCACATTTCGGCATAAACATTGGATCGGTTACCATATTTTGGCATAAATATGGGATCGATTGCCACGTTTCGGCATAAATATTGGATCGGGTACCACGTTCCGATATGCTAATAGTTTGGGTATGGGTTTCATGAGAGGACCGTTGAATTGGGTTCTGTGAGAGGACCATTGAATTGTGTTGAATATCTACTTGTGATGATTACGTTCGTATCTAATGATAATTGATAGTGGAAGACTGTATGTTGCTCTATATTGATAATCAATGTGTATTATTAAGAATGTGGGATGCTACATTGATCCTGAATTGATGAATAATATTGTATATGTTTGGTATATGCCTGTTTTATAATGTTGTGGTTACTTGCATGTGTGTCAGTTATTGGGATAGCCGCATGATCCTACCAGTACAATGTGGTTGTGTATTGATACTGCACTTTCTTGTTCTTTGTTGAGTACAGGGCATCTTAAGCCGGCTATTGATAGATATCAGCTAGGTGACTATTGAGTGTGATCAGAATCAAGGGTGAGTCAGTTTTTTCGGGCTGCCATGGATCTTTCTTGTTTAAGTCCACTCTTTTCGGACTCAGACTATTTGTTTAAGGTGTTGTTTAGTTTCTGGGTTGTACCCCCTGTTCTTAGACTTGTCATTAGTAGAGCTTTGGTACAATGACTTTCAAGTTCTAGGGGTTGTTCTTCCGTATTAATTTTGTTAAGTTATTTGTTTAAACCTTTGGAGTTTATGGAAACTCTATATAATCTCTGCATTTAAACCTGCTTCCGTATCTTTAAATGTCTTAGTTTTCATAAAATTTGTTTGTTTGGGTTGTAGTAATGTTTCTCCCACCTGAGGGTTAGTGTGAGTGTCAATCACAACGGTCTGGGTCATGACAGTTGAGATGTCTAAGTGAAACTTAGTGCGAACTTTAGGAGGCTACCGATGGGTTTGACCATAATTAAAATGAAAATAATAGCTAGCAAAGCAATAAACTCGAAAATAACTTGCATACGTATTCCTATTCACTCTAAAAGTACGTACAAAGGTGATTAATATGTGCATTAGATCGATTGTCAAGTGGTAGGTACAACATCGCAACCATATTAATTTTTTCGGCTCACTATACTGCCTATGTGTCTCATGACTAGCCATATATTCATAAGGTGATTTAAATATTAATTACAACGTACGGTCTATTTAGGTCGGTGGATGAAAAATAGCAATAGCAAAAACAGTTTAGCTGAAAAGCTAAGAGCCCATTTGGCAATCTTGGATAGGGTAACAATGTTCTCACTTCGAACCACATCAGAGAGGATGACTGGTTAAAGCAGAATTCAATAAAAAAAAAAGATAACAGAATGAATTAGAGTTATGTTCTAATTTTGAGTGTCTTCTTGGATAGATATAGCAGCCCATAAGCGCGAGATGTACCTGGTGGGTGGTCTGAACATAGTCGTTTCAGGCACTGGCCGTTTAGTTAATGGTCCATTAGATGGTCGGTGCAAGACCTTTTCTTACTATATGGATACCTTTGCCATGGATGATATAATACCTCCTGAAAGCGAAGGCAGGAGCAAAACCTATTGATGTTGTCGAAAAAAAGTAGTTTTTAAGTAAAAAATAAAAAAAATAAACTTAAATGACTTTTAAGTAAAAAAAATAAAAAGTTGGGGAGTCCTACTTCTGGTTTTTATTTTTATTTTTTTTAAAATCTTTTAAAACTTATTTTAACTTTTCCAAACACTCCCAAAAATAAAAAATGACTTAAAAGTAAATTTGACCAACTTTTAAGCCAATCCAAACAAGCTCTAAGTATCGATACGGAGAAAAATATTTTCTAGAAGATAAGTGAGTTTTTTTGTTTAGTTTTTTATATTTGATAAGTAAATAAAAAAATATTATTCTAAAAGTGTTTATATATAATTTTAATAAAAATTACGGGTGAGAGAAGAGCAAGGATGAGGGCTATGGGAAGGGAGGAGTGAAGATGAGGTGAGTTGAAGGGTGAAGAATACACAATGAATATAGAATAACATTAGCGGAACTTGTTTTTTTCTACTTTCACCAAAAAAATCATTCTTTATTAATTTTAAAAAGATGGCCACCAACTTCTGCATCTTCTTCGTTGCGTCTTCTTCTTCCTTGTTCTTCACCTTCTTCGGTTTCTACTTCGTCTTTCTTCTTCTTCTTTAAAATTTGACGTACCGTAAAACATAAAATATTTTGAGTGAATTATGTATCAGAAGACTTAAAATATCTAGAGAATTTCATATTTAAAATTTGAGAGTACTTAGAGGTGATTTTGAGTTGACTGAGATTGAATACTCAGCATATACTTCATGTATAGTTAGTGTACACTTCATATATAGATTGTTAGTATGGCATTTTAATATTTTAAGAATTTACATTTCTTACATTGCCACATAGTCATTGATACTGCCGTTTGGTTGACTCCTCATGGGCTGCAGAATGTTAATGGCAATATTGATTGCTGCATTACTCCATTTTGGAGTTACAATATTTGTTACTGTTGCAGCTTGTCAACAAACCAACGGTTAGCCAAGAAAATTTACATTGTCCATTAAAACTTTTGTAACCTTTCATACATTATTTCACTCATTATCCACCGTTATACCTTATAACCTATGTAACTCCTAAGACCATTAGCTTCACTATTTACTACACAATTATCTTCCTATTCATTGCTAGGAAGACTTCTTCTAGTATAAATAGTGGTGGTCTTCATTTGGTTTGTTACACAAAACACATAAGAAAAATATAGACTGAAAGAGTTAGTAAAAAGAGAGTTCTTATTAGTTGAAGAGAGGTGTTATTTTTTGTGGAGCTTTGGACTCAATTCTTATCCAGAGTTGTTGAGTTATACTTTGTGAAAGCTGTTGTATCCTGGAGGGGACAAGTCAAGAGAACTACTGTTGGACCAGTGAAATACATTTACTGCAGTAGGCTTGAATCTCCTTAAAGAGAGCGAGATATTCGCGCCTCAGCCTGAAGAGATTTCTGTTTCTTCATTTTATTTCAATTGTAATCTTGTATTTTTTGATTTATTGTAATTTTTGACTAACAATTTTAAGGAGATTCACTAATGGCTACAATTGAAAAAATCGCGGATGTCAAGATGGGAGACCTTAACAAGCCATTTCGGTTCAATGGTAACCATTTCAAAAGATGGAAGGGTAAAGTACTTTTCTACTTAAGTCTTCTCAATGTTTCTTATGTGTTAACTAAGAAAAATCCTAATAAAGTTGATGATACTTCTATGGATGATGATGAACTTATTTCTCATCATGAGAAAATGGAAAAGTACAATGGTGATTCCTATAAGTGTCGGTATTATCTTCTTAATTGTCTATCTGATAATTTTTATGATAGAACTTACTCTAGTGCAAAGAAAATTTTGAAAGTATTGCAGAGTAAGTATGATACTGAAGAGGCAGGAGCGAAAAAATATGCGGCTAGTAGATTTTTTCGTTTCCAAATGGTGGACAATAAATCAGTGGTAGACCAAGCTCAAGACTTTATAATGATTGTTGGAGAGCTTAGGTCCGAGGAGGTTAAAATTGGAGATAACCTTATTGTTTGTGGCATAGTGGATAAACTTCCACCTTATTGAAAGGAATTTCAAAAAACTATGCGCCACAAACAAAATGAAACCTCTCTTTAAACCTTGATGATGAAAATCTGCATGGAAGAAAAGGCAAGAGGCCAAGATGCACTTTTACAAACAAAAGAGAACAACATCATAACGAAGGTAAATTTAATTACTTCAAATAATGTTACTCCTGAATCTCACAAAAATACTTCTTTTCAGCCTAAGAAGAAAAAATTCAAGAAAAATAATAGTAGACCTTCCAAGAAAAATAATGGTGAAAATGACCAAGCACAAAATCAACAAGTTCAAGACAAGGGACCATGCTTTGTTTGTGGCAAGAGTGAGCATATTGCTCGATGTTGCAGATTTCAAAAACGTGGTCCTAACCTTCAGGCAAACGTTACCGAAGAGCCTTTTGTGGCGGTAATTACCGACATAAACATGGTTGAAAATGTTGATGGATGGTGGGTTGATTCTGGTGCAAATTGTCATGTCTGTTATGACAAAGACTGGTTTAAGAAATATACTCATTTTGAGGAGCCCCAAAACCATCATGCTTGGCGATGCTCACACTATTCAAGTGCTTGAAAAGGGAGATGTCGAATTGTGTTTTACTTCTGGAAGGGTATTAACTTTTAAAGATGTACTTTATACTCCTTCTATGAGGAAAAATTTGATGTCTAGTTTTCTTCTTAATAAATCAGGCATTAAACAGATTATTGAATCTGATCAATATGTAATAGTGAATAAGGGTATTTTTGTGGGGAAGGGATATGCTTGTGATGGGATGTTTAAACTGAATGTTGAAATGAATAAAGTTTCTACTTCTGTTTATATGCTTTCTTCTACCAATTTTTGGCATGCTCGTTTGTGTCATATTAATGCTCGTTATGTTGAAATCATGAGTAGTTTAGGATTAATCCCAATTATTAAAAAGAATTTTGAAAAGTGCGAGGTTTGTAGTAAAGCCAAAATCACTAAAAGGTCTCATTTCCAAGTTGAAAGAAAAACTGATTTGTTAGAATTAGTTCATACTGATATTTGTGAACTTGGTGGAATTTTAACTCGTGAAGGTAATAGATATTTTATCACTTTCATTGATGATTTTTCTAAGTTTACATATGTTTACTTGATTAAAAATAAAAGTGATGCTTTTGAAAATTTCAAAACTTATCTCCATGAGGTTGAAAATCAGTTTGGAAGAAAAATAAAAAGAATTAGAAGTGATAGAGGCCGTGAATATGAGTCAATGAGTTTAATTCTTTTGTTAGATCATTGGGAATAATTCATGAAACTACTCCTCCTTACTCTCCTTCATCTAATGGTGTAGCGGAAAGGAAAAATAGAACTTTGGTTGAATTGACTAATGTCATGCTTATTGAGTCTCATGCACCTTTAAATTTTTGGGGTGAAGCTATTTTAACTGCCTGTTATGTGTTGAATCGTGTGCCTCATAAAAGGTCTAAACTGACACCTTTTGAATTGTGGAAAAGCTACAAGCCAAGTTTGGGATATCTAAGAGTTTGGGGTTGTCTAGCCTTTGTGAGGCTAATGGATCCCAAGATTACAAAATTGGGTATGAAAGTTACTACTTGTGCTTTTCTTGGTTATGCTTCAAATAGTACAGCCTATAGATTTTTTAATCTTGAAGATAACATTGTGATAGAACCGGATGATGCTATATTTCATGAAAATAAATTCCCTTTTGATTTTAAAAATAGTGGGGGTCAAAGGATTGAACAAAATATTTTGTCACTACCTAGTTCTTCTATTTCTATTTTACAAAATAAAGAAATTGATGATTTTGAGTTAAGAAGAAGTAAAATAACTAGAGTAGAAAAAAAAATTGGTCTTGATTTTTATGTGTTTAATGTTGGAGATAACCCTCTCACTTTGAAAAAAGCATTAGCTTCACATGATTCTATATTTTGGAAAGAGGTTGTAAATGATGAAATGGAATCACTAATTTCTAATAAAACTTGGAAGTTAGTTGATTTACCACCGGGTTGTAAAACTATTGGTTGCAAATGGATCTTAAGAAAAAAGTTGAAACCGGATGGATCTATTGATAAATACAAGGCTAGGCTAGTTGCAAAAGGTTTTAGACAACTAGAAGGCCTAGAATTTTTTATACTTTTTCACCGGTAACAAGAATTACATCCATAAGACTTTAATTGCTATGGCTGCAATTTTTATTTGCAAATTCATCAAATGGATGTAAAAACTGCTTTTTTAAATGGAGACCTAAATGAGAAAATTTATATGGATCAACCCGAGACTTTTGTTGAAGCAAGCCAAAAAAGCAAAGTATGTAAACTTACTAAATTCCTATATGGCTTGAAACATGCACCTAAGTAATGGCATGAAAAGTTTGATTCCTGCATGATTGAAAATGGTTTTAAAACAAATGAGTGTGATAAGTGCATATATCATAAGTCTTGGAATAATTCACATGTGATTATTTGCCTTTTGTTGATGATTTATTGATCTTTGGTTCTAACATGAATGTTATTGATGAAGCTAAAAATATTCTTAGAAGCCATTTTGTTATGAAAGATCTTGGTGAGGCAAATTTTATTCTTGGAATAAAAATAACAAGAACATGTGATGGAATTTTCCTTGACCAGTCACATTATGTTGATAAAATTTTGAAAAAGTATAACTTTATTGATTGCAACCATGTTGCTACTCCTTTTGATTCAAGTGTTCACTTATTTCTTGTTGAAAGTGAAAATGATGTAATAAATCAAAAGGACTATGCTAGCATAATCGGAAGTTTGAGATATGTGACTGATTGCACTAGGCCTGATATTGCATATGTAGTAGGAGTACTTGGCAGGTTTACAAGCAAGCCAGGTAATGAACATTGACATGCTATAACAAGAGTTATGAGATATTTAATTGGAACAAAAAATTGTGGTTTGTTCTATAAAAAAATATCATGTTGTACTTGAAGGTTTTTGTGATGCAGATTGGAACACTTTATCAGGTGATTCTTGTTCTACCACTGGCTATGTCTTTACTTTAGGTGGTGATGCTATTTGTTGGAGATCAAAAAAGCAAACTATTATTGTTAACTCTACCATGGAGGCTGAACTAATTGTTTTAGCTTCAGCTAGTGAGGAAGCGAATTGGTTAAGATATTTGTTATTTCAAATGCCTTATTTTGAAAAACCAATTCCTCCTATTTTAATTTATTGTGATAGCATTGCTGCGATTGGTAGAGTTCAAAACCGTTACTACAACGGTAAATTCAGACCTACAAGGAGGAAACACAGTAATATAAGATCGTATTTGACAAATGGTACCATTAATGTTGATTATGTCAAATCTTGTGATAATCTTGCAGATCCTATTACTAAGGCCTTAACAAGAGAAAAGGTCTGGAGCACATCGAGGGGGATGGGATTGAAGCCTATAAATCCTTGAGTCATATATGAGGAAACCCAACCTAGGACTAGAGATCCTATAACTAGGTTCAAAGGGAAAAACTAATCATATGATGACTTGTTGTGAAAAATGCACTATCTTTTTATTCCCTCCCTATGATGTGAGTGCATTGTTTCCTGTAGTTTGTGAAGGTTGAGTTGATAAAACTCTTAATGAATATTTGTAGCCCGTATGGGTGGAGTGTTAAACTTACAGGAGCACTCTCGATAGACTTCACCTATGTGATGTGTGGAAGTAGGTCGCTTCCTATGAGAATTGGGCTTATTCTCAAATGCACTCATGAAACCGGGATAGCACATGGCCATAACGTGTTGGCTTTAAAGCTCATGTCAACACCTTGATTATTATGTGTGAACAGTGATATTTTATTTCTCTTAAGTAGTCATAGTTCAAATCTGAGACCACTACGACTCTGGAGTAAAAATGATTGTTTCAGTAAGTGGAGGTTCAATGCAGAGCACACCTTCATTATGTATAGTAGTCTTCCTTCAGCTGATAGATTCTCTTGTAAATATTAAAATGAGTGGGGGATTGTTAGTGTGGCATTTTAGTATTATAAAAATTCACATTTCTTACATTGCCACAGTCATTGATACTGCCGTTTGGTTGACTCCTCATGGGCTGCAGAATGTTAATGGCAAAATTGATTGCTGCATTACTCCATTTTTGAGTTACAATATTTGTTACTGTTGCAGCTTGTCAACAAACCAACGGTTAGCCAAGAAAAGTTACATTGTCCATTAAAACTTTTGTAACCTTTCAAACATTATTTCACTCATTATCCTCCATTATACCTTATAATATATGTAACTCCTGAGATCATTATCTTCACTATTTACTACACAATTATCTTCCTATTCATTGCTAGGAAGACTTCTTCTAGTATAAATAGTGGTGGTCTTCATGTGGTTTGTTACACAAAACACATAAGAAAAATATAGACTGAAAGAGTTAGTCAAAAAGAGAGTTCTTATTAGTTGAAGGGAAGTGTTCTTTTTTGTGGAGCTTTGGACTCAACTCTTGTCCAGAGTTGTTGAGTTATACTTTGTGAAGACTGTTGTATCCTGGAGGGGACAAGTCAAGAGGACTACTGCTGGATATGTGAAAAGCATTTGCTGCAGTGGGCTTGGATCTCCTTAAAGAGAGCGACATATCCGCGCCTAAACCTAAAGAGATTTCTGTTTCTTCATTTTATTTCAATTGCAATCTTGTATTTTTTGATTTTTTGTAATTTTTCACTAACAGTTTTATATTTAACTTTTTGAGTGTATCATAATATATAGTCAGTGTATAATTTATGATTATAGATGTAAGCTACATGTTGTACATTGTATACTTTCTATAATTTTTGGCAAACTATATATTGTATAGTCATTATACTTCTTATATGACTTTTAACTATTTTTTATATAAATGAAACATGACTATATTTATTATAATTAATTACTTTATTGTATATATTTAAAAGGGAAAATTGTATATAATAGCAAATTATTAATTCAAATTAAATGCTATAAATATAGTTTGATTTAATTGTACCCCATAGCAAATTGTTGCTATTTCACCTCTCTCCTGGTGAATCTCGCTCGCCACTCTCGTTCTCTCCTTCGCCTCTCTCATTTTTTACACAAACGCAAGTGTATAAAGTGTGTTTGTGTTTGTATAAAGCGAGAGAAAATTGTATATATACATATATTTTCGTTCCCCTCTCTCCCCTCTCCTAGATCTCGTTCGCCACTCTCCCAGATCTCTCTCTCTCCCTCACCTCTCTCACTTTATACAAAAAACGCAAATTGTATAAAATGCATTTGTATTTGTATAAAGCGAGAGAAAATTGTATATATACATATATTTTCGTTCCCCTCTCCTAGATCTCGCTCTCTCACTCGCCTTTGTCACTTTATACAAAAACGCAAATGTATAAAATGCGTGAAAATTTTATATATATATATATTTTGGTTCCCCTCTCTCCCCTCTCCCAGATCTCGCTCGCCACTCTTCCAGATCTCACTCGCTCACTCGCCTCTCTCACTTTATACAATTGATCTTTTTGTATATGTATACCAAAGCAGATTATACAATTGCTTTCTTTTGTATACGTATAGTGAAATATACATATTTATGTTTGTTATGGAGCGCAATTATGCAAAGTTTGCTATAACATACAAATATGAATTTTGTGTTTGCTATATGTGAAAGTTGCTCTATTTAAAACTAATCCGTAATAAAATTCCGAACATATCATTCTAGGCTCTACCGTCCGAGATGAATAAACAAGACTCGAGAAATATTTTTGACGTTAAACATTCTATCATTTCGTTAGTATTGACTAATTAATTCGAATTAGTTGACAATAATTTTGTTTATACTTGTCACATGTCTGATTAAATAATCTTCACTTCAATATATATTTTAACCAACATATCAAGTGAAGTGTCTCCCTTAATAAATCACTTAATTCTTCCTTTTCGTATGGACATTTAGAAAAAATATGAGTCTATACTTAACCCTTTAATCCTCTTAGGCTCATTTTCTATATGTGCTAATGAATGTTTATGAATTATGACCTAATTTGTGTTGCAATCTAATTTTTCATTACATTTGTACTTTTTGCAATATCATTTGACAACTAGTCATAGGGGTAAAAAGTAAAATGAACCATTATCTAAATCAATTACATTTTCTTTCACTAATTAATAATTTTATATTATATTTCAAGTCAAATACATTTATATATATATATACACTAGATACAAAAGCCCGGGCAAGCCCGGGCCCAATATATATTACTTTATTTGTTTTAAAGTTGTCAATTATTGTGATTTATTGTAGTCTTAGTTAACATAATTTTCAAATAATATATGCCCCGTGTTTTTAAATATTTTAAGTTGTGATTTATAGTACTTTCAACGTAATTTTTAAATAATATATGTTACTCACTTTGTCCCAACTTACGTGACACATGTAAAATTTTGAACTCAATCAAATTTTCAGTATGTTTTTTTAAATATTTTAAATTGTTAATATTGCAATTTATAGTACTCTTAATTAACATAATTTTTAAATAATATATGTTATTTTCATGTCCCAATTTTTGCGGCACATGTGAAATTTTGAGAATTGATCAAATTTTTATTAATTTTTTAAATACTTTAAGTTGTGATTTATAGTACTTTAATGTAATTTTCAAATAATATATATTACTTTCTTTACCACAATTTATGTGGCATGTGTGAATTGCAACTTATAGCACTCTTAATTAACGTAATTTTTAAATAATATATCTTATTTCTCTGCCCTAATTTATGTGGCACATGTGAAATTTTGAGATTTAATCTAATTTTTAATATATTTTTAAATACTTTAAGTTGCGATTTATAGTACTATTAACATAATTTCCAAATAATATATATACTCCCTTTATCACAATTTTTTTGTTTAATATGTTTTCAAACATTTTAAGTTGTTAATTCAATACAGGTAAAATTTTGAGAATTAACTGAGTGTATATTATTTTAAGTTAACCAAATTTCAATATAAAAATAAAAAATATTGAAACAAAAACAAATTAAAATAAATGAATATGAAATATAAATGGAGAATTTATGGTATTCTTAATCTGATTTTTCAAATAATATATGTTATCCCCTTCGTTTCAATTATACAGTTCGTGTGAAATTTCGAGAGTTAACCGAATTAGTAATATTTTAAATTTATTTTTTAGTACTATTTAAAAAGGAAATTATTACTCGTGATAGGACCATGAAGTGTGCTCTCAGTAGTCAATAGTCTCTTGGTATTTAATAAAATTAGAAACTTAGTTCCTCTTTTTGTAAATTGAGAAACTTGACCCTAAGCTCCTCTCTATTCCCTTCAAATATATATATATATATATATATATATACCATCCATGAAAATATCTCCTCTCTTCTTTTCTTTTGTCACTCAATGTTCAATATTCTTGTTATCCGCAATAAGGTTTTGATTAAATTAAAATTGTGTACTGCAAGACTCGTTCTGAAAAATGACTTCTCTTGTTCACTTACAATTTAAATAGAAGAAAATAATTATTTTAAAATTCTTAGGAATAAATATGAAAATCCCCCCCACTCCACCCCTACTCCAATTGAATACCTACTACTAGCTGCTTAAGCCCTTAAGTTTTCTCTTCTCGTGGACCATGAACTATGCATTAAGTTAACACTAGGACAGTTGAATAATAGGGAAACATCATCTAAAATCATTTTTAAAACGTGTACATAGAAATTTCCTCTTCTAGAGTTGTTTTCACTATGTTGGAAATATGATTTAATGGTGGTTAGGGGCGGCAACATTAACTCATTAAAGTTAAATATGATCCATCAAATCCATTTAAATCTATTGTGTTAATGACTTTTTCCATTTATTAATTTAGGTGAAATATTTTTACTTGATATTCCATAGTTAGTTATAACTTATAATAAAGAAAAATGGTTATATTCATTTTCTTTGTTAATTAAACAAATTATAATGATTTCAAACTAAGAAATTAAAATTTGGAAAAAGTTAAACGAATTGAGATATAACGTACAGCTTAATCCATTTTGAATCAGTCCATCAAAAAGCCTAAATAAGTAGGCTTGGCAGAATTGGGCAATAACCATTTATTAATTTGAAATTTAACATTAGTACATATTTGACACGGAATATATATTTTAAGGTACATAACACAAATTTCATTACCCTAGGAGTTAATTACTCAGATTTATGCTAGTTTGTAATATTACGTTTCTTACTATATTTTGAGCCTTGGATATGTGTATTTATATATCTTCCTCTTCCAGACATATGTATCACGTATACATGAGGTCAAAATTAAGAGTAATTTATTTTAGATACGTTGTATCCAAGTAGATTCACATGTATCTGGTATTCACATGTATCAGAAATACGTAGACTATATATCGCTCGCGTCTCTCTTCTTTCTCTATGTTTCAGTGTATCTGATAGCCAAAAAAAAATAATTAAAAAATAATAATATATATATATATATATATATATAATAAGAGGGAATGGAAGAGGGGCTTGGGGTCAAGAGGGTAGTTTGGTAATTTAGTAAAATTTTGGAGGATATGTGTCAAAAACACACCTAAACTATCCTTCTTTTTTAGTTTCATACCTAAACTATTGAGAGTGTGAGTTTCATACCTAAACTATCACTTTTTAGTTTGAGAAACACACCTATTTTACCTAAACTAATTATATTATCTTAAACATTGAGTCTAAAATACGAACAAACTATCTCAATCTGATTAATTAGTAAGTACTATCAAATTAAGGTCCAAATGATTGAAAATTTGACAGGTACAACAAACACATATATATCCGACTTGTATGAAGTTCTTCTTTAAAGATAAAAACGATTCTTATTAAAGTTGATTTCATTCTCAAAATTTATATTAGGATACAACTATTTTATCCAAATATTGATAGGATGTGAACGGTATTTTGAACATGACGATATATGAATAACTAATATATTTGAGTCTATGTACAATTTACTGGAAGCAAAAATATCGTAAATATGACTTTTTTATTTATCTCCATCGGACATTTTGCAATAGATTGATGAGCTTGACCAACAAATGATATTACATTCTACTTTCTGTTTTGATCCCGATCAAGAATAAGCTTCCCAACGATCTATTCCTTACCCGTCTTATTAATTAGTTTTAACTTTTAATGATTGTCACGACCCAAAAATGGACGTGATGACACTCGTCTTATCCCACCAAGACAAGTCAGCCTAACACTCACCCATTACAATAAAGTGCGGAAATCATAATTAACTCAAAAATACCCCCCAAAATCTGGTTGTCATGTGTACAAGCCTCTAAAGTATTACAGTAGATTTGAAAAAAAACGTAAGTCTCAAATGATGTTGTCTCTAAAATAGAACAATATCATAAATAGGAGTAAGAAGGTCCGCTAAGATGACAAACAGCTACCTCACAAATCTCCAAGAAGCCTCAAAAAATAAGAGAATGGAAATTATCACAAAATCCAGGCTCGTAACCTACAAAAAAATTGAAGAAGCAAGAAGTGAGTACCAAACCACACGGTACTCAGCAAGTACACCTCTAAACACAAGCTAAGGGAATAGAATAAGGGTACTCCTTACACCCTAACCGAACCTCCACAACTACAACCTGCATAAAACCAGCCCAACCTAACAGTTCACAGTTTACATAGCACCCAGCTCAACAACAATCATTTTAACAAATTACATATCCTCAACAACAAACTCAATATTCATCAATCACAACTTTCGTAAAAAGGCACTCACAAATATCAACAACACACAAGATCAAGTTCATCAAATAGAGGAAATCAAACATCAAGTACTTTCCAACCACCAATAAAACACATAATCATCAAGAATGAAAGATGTCATGAGATGCAATGCAATATGACACCATGAAATGATATGCCTCAGAATACCAAGTACTCTCTCAATAGTATATACATGATACTCCTCGGAAATACATCGAGAGTTCATGACCCATGGGGGACTCACGAGGTTCATACACCGACACGGACGATCTCAACGTGTCTGTGCGGACGATCTCAACGCACTATCATAAATCAAATAAATTTCGCATGGACAATCTCCACGTGCCCAACTTATACTCAATCTCATGTCAATGCAAGTGCACAATATGATTTCAATAAAAGGAATGATGCATCTCAATCAAATATCAATATGATATGTAATCAACTCAGCTATCACCATTATACAGGTTCAATAAAGAACACAACCACACATAATAAATCAAGTCAATAATATATCAACTAATGCCCATATGCTTGGCATTCTCGAATTACAATCCGCATTTTATAGTAATAAACTTTCCATTTTATAACACCGGTACTCGTACCAATGCCCGTCACAAACAATTCTCAACACATCACACATAAACAATTAATCACATTGCCTTTTATTACTGTTGTGTCGTAATTTCCCTATATTTAGAAAAAATCACATTTTTGAAATGTTCCAAGTATAAAACAATTAGAGAAAAATACTTAGGAAAGAGTCGCCACTTAATTTTTTAAAGAAATTAAGAAAACTTATAATTTTCAAAGATTTAAACAGAAAAAATCATTTGAAAATACCAAAGAGGGTTCGGGGTTCAATTTACACTTCGAGAAGGGTTTAAGCATTCGAAGTGTCCGCTAACATGCGGTTGACTTGCAACTTGACTAAAATATATTTGACTATTTTTAAGAAAATAATGATTTAGCATAAAAATAATAACTTACAATAAATTTTATCAACTTTGAAAAAATAATTAAATAAATGACGCATTTTTTTTATTTTTTTTGGAGAAAAGGGACCCAAAAATGAAGCATTTGAAATAAAGGCAAGTAATTAGAACTATAACAAAACTCGATTAGTTAGAACTTACTTGACTCATTTTTTTAAAATAATAATTTAAACTAAATTGATTAATTTAAGTATGAAAATCATTTTAAACTAATTGAAGAATAAAAACAAAGTTTTGACTAATTTTTTTTTTTTTTTGAGAAAGTGACAAAGTAAAAGAAAGCCATTTTTTAAAGTTTATTGAAGAAAAATACTTCATTTAAAACAATTTTAGAATGAACAAAATGATTAAGTGAAAGAGACGTTAAAACATATATTTTAAGAACAAAAGGTTTAACTTAATTAGAAAGTATAATTTGATCAACATATTTGATTATAAAATAAAATAAAAATATTAAAAGTTAACCAACACAAAGAAAATAACTTATCTTTTGGAGAGTCTAATTAAGTTAATTAAAAATTATAAAGTTAGAGTTAAACAACAAACAATAAATAATCACAATTAAATAATTAAATGGAAAAATTACTTGGATGGGTGTCTTTTAATAAATAATTATTGATTTTAGCGATACTTTTTATTTATTACCATTTATAGCAATACTATGTTAAATCTGCAATATGTATTAAAAGTGAATTAAGTATGCAATATATATGTATTATAATTATTTTTAAAAATATAGTATGCTTATTTGGTAAGAAGTTGACACATTGTATTATAAGTGTATTAAAATGTGTAATAAATGTATTATCCATCAATAAAAATTGTATTATATGTGAATAATAAATTGTTCTTTGTAATATGAATTAAAAGTGTATTATACATGTATTAAAAGTGATCAAGTGAAAAAAAA
>JAJOOS010001501.1:0-28974 GCA_029582725.1 Solanum chiquidenum | reverse complement strand
ATACATACGTAGCCGGACCAAGGTGCGGGGTGAAATTCTCTAGATGCCGGACCAAGGATTTAGAGATACCTAACTTATCACTTTGCATGTAGTGCACTAGGATAGGATTGCTATTACTAGGATAACTGAGTTATGAGCTTGTGGGGAACACGTATACCCTATTTATTTCTCTCAATTTGATAACAACCAAAACTGACTTTTGATTATTGATTACTTATTGATTTCTTACAACCCCCCCCCCTTTAATTACTTGTTTTTTTGGAAATAATTTGACTAATTGAATATAATTGTTGGTTAAAGTAAAGTCTAAACCATTTTCCTCGTGGGATCGACCCCAACCTACAAGTTGGGTTCTTTACTTGATAACGATCACTTATGCTTCTTTAGGAGGTGTAATTTGAGCGTATCAAATTTCTCCCTCAAAATCATATGCCTAGCTTAGATCTATTAGCTCATGTATACTCCTGCTCTTCTATTAAACACTTACACTTGGTCAGTACCTACACAATGACACTTCATCACAAACTCTTTTCTAGCTACAACACACTCTACCTCCTATGATGGAATCTTCACAACTCATCACTTCTTAGTCTACCCATAAGGGAAAACTCCTCATTACTAACTTACTAGGTGCATGACTATAGTAACATAGCTTATCAAAATACCATCTCCCTTACTTAGATTACTAATACCCATGACATCCTAAAAACTGATATAACTGAAAGTACAAGTCGAACCCTCCGAAAATAAGGAGGCTCCCCATGGCTAACTCAAACTGCATATGGTATCAACGAAACGCCTGTTGATGATCCTGAGTACCTATATTTGCATCATGAAATGATGCAGGCCAAATGGATAAGTACATGGAATGTACGAGTATGTAAGGGGAATTGTAAATTATAAACATAAGCTTAAACGGATGGAAAAGAAACATACTTACCTCTTCTCAACTCACTCAACTCAACCCAACTCAAAAAAACATAGTTCAACTCAACTCAGAGAAAATAGGGCTCAACTCAATGATAAGATATTCAACTCAGTGAAATAAGGCTCAACTCAATAATAAGATATTCAACTCAGTGAAATAAGGCTCAATTCAATAATAGGATATTCAACTTAGTGAAATAAGGCCCAACTCAGTAATAGGATGTTCAACTTAGTGAAATAAGGCTCAACTCAATAATGAGGCACTCGATTCTGGGTATTGAAACTCTGGATACTCAACTCTGGATACTCAACTCAATATAAAGCAACAATAAGAGATGCATTATATGGGAAACTTTTAAAACAGTAGAAAGTAACTGAATGTATTTAAGAATACAATATACTCAGTTTGTATGCAAGGATATAAAATAAACTTTGTTTGTATATAAAAATATAAAATATCTCTTCGGGAGTTTCTCTAACCGAAAATCATCACTATGAGCTAAGTTATGATACAATGTCCTGTCTCACGCTGCCAGGGCCATCATATACCTTGCCGGGGGTATATAACCTAACTACTAAGTGGAATCTATACTAAAAACCACTTAGAAATCATCTAAGAAGTATGACCCTTTTCTACCCATGCTGGCCACACGGTTTATGAAGACTTTGAATTATTTGAACTCAAGCTCATGTCCAAATCGGTGCTCAATACTTCTCCCAAAATGTAACAAGCTCATATGTTTAAAACATAACTCTTTCTGTGGTTTGAGATAATTACTCAAAAACTAGCTCAAAGGCTCTCTTGGAAATTGGTGTTTCCTCTCTTACTTAAATGTGAACATTTACTCTTTCGAAATACTTAGTTTCCATATACTCTTTTGAAGAAAAATAACTTCACTTTTACTCTTACTCAACTCAGTGCTCAAGTTTTTAAAACAAGTTTAAAACAATTTGTAAAAAAAGACTTCTTAAAATAGGGTTCATGCCGAATTATGGATGTGAACGACTCAATTCAAAGTTTTCAATAACCTTAGTTAGAACTCAATACTCGGAACTCAAGAACTTCAATGATACTAGTCATGTCAATAATGCTCGACTCAGAGGAATCATGCAGAATTATGAGCATGAACTACTCAGCTCAAGGACTCAAAGATACTTCTCATCTCAAGACTGCTCGACTTATAGGGTTCATGCGGAGTTATGGGCATGAACTACTCAACTCAAGGACTTCATGGGTAACATGTAATAGTCCCATGATTAGGAATATAATCTCAAAAGGATTATGAACTCAATACACAAGACTTAGAACTTGAAGATACTACTCTTCTCAAATATACTAAAATTATGGAGTTCAGGCATAATTTATAGGCATGAACGACTTGACTCGAGGGTATCCACAACATATGGAACTGATGTATACGACTCTTCTCATTCTCATACTTACTTTCTCAAAACTTAGTTCAAATTGATAATTGATCTCAAAGGATTCACAATTGAACTCAAACACTTTCTTGAACTCCACTCTTAACTCTCTCTTGAATGTGAATTATGAATTCGAGAGTTATGATTAATGAAACGAAGTATCTCGTGATGATAAATTTGACTCATGAATACATTCTCCTCATTCTCATACTCACTTGCTCGAGTCTTGAGACAAGTTTTTAGAAATTGTAGAAGACTCCTCAAAAGACTCAAAGAAACTTTCTCAAAATGTTTGAAAGAACTCTAAAGACTTAACTCTTAGCTCTACCTTGAATTGGAATTATGAATTCAAGGTTATGATTTATGATAGGAAAGATATAGTGATGATTAAAAGTGTTTTAGATCGTTAATCATGAGAAACAGTTGAAAAACACTGTCTGGGGAGCAAATCCGCGACGTGGAGATGAATTATAATGTTTGGGAGAAATGATTTTTGAAATAGTGGGGTTCGTATTCTCCCCACCACGCGGAGATAAAAAAATTTCACTTCTGTAAAATAGGTCCGCGACGCGGACCTCGTACATGTTTCATGTCCGACTTTTTCTTCCTTGTTTTCTAACCCCAATTTGCCTAAATTCATTTCTTTTTTGCAAGTTCTCTTTAGATTCAGATACTCACTACATGTACCCAAGAATCTAATCAAACACAACTTTAAAATCGACACGATTTCCTCAAGAGCTCATCAATCTCATCTAAACTCAAGAACAAAAGCCAATTTCAAGAACACAATTCAAGAACACCAAACTTTCAACTTTCTAGAATGAATTTCACTGAAATTAACATTATTGGAATGTGGGTGAAGAAAATCAATACTATGGAAGCTTACATACCTCTTAATAATTAAATCCATGGCGAAAATCCTCAACAAAAATCAAGAATCTCGACGAACCCTTTGATCCTCTCCTCTTTTCTCTTCTTTTCTCTTGTTGAACTCTCAGCTAAAACCCTAGGCGTATATTAGGATTATAAAACTGAACCTACTCAGATTATATCCCTAAAACCTTAATAAAAATGAATTAAATCTGATTGGGTAAGGAAAAGACCAAAATACCCCTTACTATTTTCGGGTAACTTTCCTTAACTGGACAACTTTACTTCAAAAGGGAATATCTCACTCATCCGACCTCGAAACTTAGTAAACTCGGTGGTATTGGAAAGATAATTGAAAGACCTTTCATTTGATATCTTATGGGCCACCTAAGTCATCATGTACTGAAGGCTATGGTCGCTAGAATTTGACCCAAAACTTAAAGGAACCTAGGAATGACTTGAATGAACTCTCATTAGTTCTTCTTGGAACTCAAGGTGCTACATCTAGTGACCTTAACACTTAAGAAATTTTAAATTCCTCGATAAAATCCTACTCACAACGAAGGATGGTTTGAGTTTTAGCTCAAAAGAAAATCGGGGTGTTACATGTAGGTTCCTGTTGTGTTAATTTGACACTTTTTTTTAAATAAGAAAGAATATGTAATGTGGATGTGTTACACTTGCAAGTGACCTATCAAGTGTCCAATAAAATCATGAGGACATTTGTCATTTCCCCCCAAAATATTCTTAAGCAATGAATTTTGGTAAAAAAAAAAAGATAACCAGTGAATTGATGACATGTGACATTTTACCCAAATAATTACAAAAAGAAAATTTAATCACTTTTAAAAAATGTATTTTGCAGAACACCAAACCACCACCACCACCACCCCGATCGCCGACCCCAGTCATGTTCTCCACCAAAATCAAACCCACACTTACCCCATTCATCTTCTCCGCAATACTTAAGCTCTCTCTATTTTTTAAAGATTCAAAATATATTAAATCCTCTTTCCTATAAAATAAGAATCCGATGGAATTTGAATGATTCGAGTGAAATGTAATTCCATATTTTTAGTGGAGTAATAAAAAAATTCAGGAAAGTAGGACCAAACAAAATGAAAAAATTTATCTTCAATATCATCATTGGAAACTTAAGTGCAGGTGTTGGTTCCCATGGAGAGTTAAGATACTAATTAGAGCATCAAAAAGAGAATGAAATCTAAGAAAGATATAAAAAGGGAATTTGAGAGAATTATGATCTAAAAGGAATTCGATGGTTAAACTAGCAAGCAACAAAATTTTTTATTTCAATTTCAATCACGGCTTTGAACTACATAATTTAAATGAGTCTTGATTTAACAACAAATAATAGAACTAATTTGACCATCAAATTTAATTCACGGAGGTACATATTTAACTCTAAAATCTCTGTCAACACTTTTTCACCATGGAAGGAGTTTAAACTTATGGAAATGGTAGTTGAAAATTGGAGAAGACAAGAGAGAAATTAAAAAAAAAAGCTAAATAAAGGTCTGACGCGCGGTTAGTGAGTGTTACACACTCATTATGACATGTCAGTAAAAAGTGTCGAAATGACACACCGAACTCCTACTTAAAGTGTTTAAAATTAAAAAGTCTTACTTGAGGTGTCTAAATGAAAGTTAGTACCAACTTTAAGGGGCTGTCGATGGGTTCAACCTATAACGATTGAAATATAAGGAATACACTATAGTAGAATGGACTGTTATACCATTATAACTATTTTTAAACACATCACTAGCTGATTATCAAGACTTAACTTGGTTTCTTACCCTATTATCTCCCCTTTAGGTGTGAAGCCGACATTCTAAGTTTTTGGACCTATTCCATATCCTCTAAACTAGTGTATATTCACTTTACTCAAGAATACTAAATAGGTACACATAAAAAATCATAAACTTAAAAAGCCTTATATGACTATATACTATTCTATCTTGGGTACACACATGCCTTTCTAAGGAATAATCTTCTCTTCTACCTAAATACTTTGCCAGAACTTACTACCTCGAATAAGGAGCACACATACTTCCTAGTTGCATCATCACGCCTATTAAGATCCTATCAATTTGAACACCTTCACATGTTAACTCAAATTTACCAAAAACACGTGATCTATATTAATGGAATGTCATACTCTAAGTCAACTTTACCAATAACTCTCTTTGTGATACTAACATGAGATCTACACACACTTATTAAGTAATAGAAAGCACATAAGGTAACTTCACCTCATTAATAACTTACTATGTACATAACCTCAACTACATACTTTACTCAATAATTATTTCCATTCTTTTAGGTTACTACACTTCTAAACTCATACTTCTAACTCTTGGAAATTCTACTACTATAACACCTCAGAACTTGGTAAGCTGAGTTAGAAGGGCAACTTCAGAAAATGTTACTGGTGCAGGTGTGTATGGAGCTACCTACGGACCGTAGGAGGGCAATAGTGGAAGAGTCCTGGAAAAGATGAAAATGTTGATTCTCTGAAAATTTCTCACAGACCAGTATGACGGTCTGTAGAAGGACCTACAACCTATAAGATGTGATCCTTAGTTGAGGTTCTAGACTTGGTGAAATATTCTTAACTTGGGTTGTATGGGAATGATCTATGGATCGTAGAGTGTTTCACGGTCCATAGATATTGGATCGTGGTTCTAGGTTGGAATTTTGGTCCCCAACATCTTGATCTATAGGCGACCCGAATGGTTTGTAGCCTTATGTGTGGACCGTTCATGGGGACCGTATGTCGATCCAACAGTTTTAAGTAAAGGGATAGCTAGGTATTTTCCCACCCTTTTAACACATACACTATGTCGTTGGTGGCTTTTTAAGTCCGCCGTCAAATCCCAGGGCTATATTTTGATTTCCTATGACTGATATTGCTCTTCAAATTCTCCAATTCCATCTTATTCACTCAAAACCTCCCAAAATTCTCTCAAGATTTTCTCTCCAAATTCTCCCCAAAAATTCTCTCTAGTGGATTATGGTTCTTCAAACTTTCAAGTCTCCTCTTCCAATTATAAAGCTAGGTTTCATCAAGGTATGTGGTAGGTTCATCAATGGTTCCTTTTTCATCCATTGAGTACCAAAGATTTCTCTATTTCTCTTTTATGATTCTAACCCAAATTGTAGGGTTTTACATGTTTTCTCATAGGTTCAATTGTTTATGACTAAGCTCATTCTATTTGACCTTGTTATGCATGATTTGATCTAATTACATGTTTTTAATGATTTTCATATGAAACTATGCTATATGACTAATTTATAATCATAAACAAAGTTTTGAGATTATGCATACATCATTAAATTGAGGAATATATGAATCAAAAATGCTTTTAGATAAAGTATCAATATGTTTATGAAAAGGGTTGCTTTATAGTAAAGTTTTCTCATTAGGAAAAATGATCATTATTATTATTCTTGAGATAAGTATATTTATGAATATGTTATGAAATCATGATTTTGAAGTGAGCTATTCTATGATATGAAGTTTATGACTAGTCAAGTTCTTAACTGCCTTGATCTTCTTAGAATCAACTTGAGTACCTTTCCAGAAATAGTATGGCTAAGGAAAGTAATGAACCTCAACGAAAACTCACATTTTCTAAACTTAGCAAACAATTGATGATCCTTGAGAATATGCAAAATGATCCTTAGGTGATCAAAATTTTCACTCTCACTCCGTGAGTAAATGAAAATATCATCAATAAACAAAATCACAAAAATATTAAGATATTGCTTGAACACTCTATTCATAAGATCCATGAAAGTTGTCATGGCATTAGTCAAGCCAAATAACATCACTAAGAACTCATAGTGATCATACCGAGTTTGAAAAGTTTCCTTCAGAATGTCATTTTCCCTTACCCTTAACAGATGATACCTCCATCGAAGATCAATCTTAAGAAGAAACTAGCACCTTGGAGTTTATCAAATAAGTCATCTATCCTTGGAATAGGATACTTATTATTTATCATGGCCTTATTCAATTTCCAATAGTCAATACACATACAAAGTAAACCATCTTTCTTACGAAAAAACCACACCGGAGCTACTTATGGTGAGATACTCGGTCTAATAAAACTCTTATCCAACAAATCCTTCAACCTATCCTTTGGTTCTTAAGTTCTGTTATAGCCATACGGTAAGGAGTAATAGAGATAGGATGTGTATCTGAAAGAAGGTCAATACAAAAGTCTATCTCCCTTTCGAGAGGAACACTTGGAAGATCACCGAGAAATACTTCCAAAAACTTATTGACAACTGGAACTAACTTAAGAGTAGGGGTTTTAGAATCTGTTCCCTAACCCAAACAAGACGATAGATAAAACCTTTAGTAATCATTTTCCTAGACTTAAGGCACGAGATGAACCGACCTATAGGCATTGAATTTCCACCCTTCCATTCTAAGATAGGTTCATTCACAACCTAGAAATATAGCCACTCGAGTTTGAAAATCAATAGAAGCATAACAATAATGAAGCCAATCCATCCCAAGAATGACATCAAAATCTATCATATCTAACTCTAAAAGATCAACTAGGGTGACTCTATGAGAGATTGAAACTGGGCAATTTCTATAAATCTGTCTAGAAATAATGGAATCACCAACTAGAATAGATACTTTAAAAAGTTCTAAGAGAACTTCAGGACTGACCTTAAACTTCATAGTCACATAAAGGAGTCACAAAAGACAATGTAGTGCCTGGATCAATCAATGCATAAACATCAAACTTAAAGACTTATAATGTACCATTCACCACATCTGTAGAACCCTCATGATCCTATCGAGTCTAAGAGCATAAAACATGTTATGATACTGAGCACTCCCAGATTAGAAGAAGCACCTTGTAGATTCGAGCGAACAAAAGAGGCACTAGGCTGAACCTAACGACCATCTGTAACCTTGCCAACAAGCTAAGGGTAATATCTCAATCTGTGACCACTCTTACCACAACCATAGCAACCATTGGTACCATCAAAGAATCTCCCCAAATGAATCTTTCCATATTTTGGCAAGTGGGGAAAGATAATCCACTAGAAATACCACTTTGAAGTTTAGGTCTAAACACCTTATCCTTGTTATGCTTTTCAATTGATTCACTAGGTGTATTCGGACTACAGAACTTTTACCGAAACTAAGAACATTCATTTCCACCAGACCTTAAGTGAGTGAAGTCACCACTATCCGTTCTTTCCCTTTTAAACTCTATAGCCTTCTCCTTGAGTTTTTCCTCCTCGATTTGTTGAGTATGATTCATCAACCTTGAGATGTCCTTCTCCTTGATTAACATGGCGGTTCTACATTCTTTAACCACCAATTCTGACACACCCAATTTTTTTTACTTATTCGTGCCTTAGAGTTAGCAACTACTATCGGAGCATACTTAGACAATTGAGTGAACTTCAAAGATTATTCCTTCACACAGATATTTCCTGGTCTTACGTTTATGAACTCTTGGATTTTAGCCTCCCTCATCTCAAGGAGAAAGAACCGATCAATAAATGCCTCTTTTAAATTGTCTCAATCCAATGGACCCGCATCAAATGTCATTTCTTCCTTCAATTGCTCAAACCACACTTGAGCAACCCCTTTCAATTGATAAATGTCCAAATCCACCTTTTACCTAGAGTTGATCCCATAATGTCCATGATCTTCTGGATTCCCTCAATGAACTCTTGCGGTTCCTCATCCACTTTCAAACCATGGAATTCCGAATGATTCATCCTTGTAAAGTCTCTTACACTTTTTATAATCATACCCACATTTGAGCTCATGGGAGCTATCACCATGGGGGGGGTAGTCTGGCACGGACAATGGACAACTAGGACTTAGCTGTGAAATTTAGTGAGGCCTTCTTGATCAGGGCAGAAATATTGTGAACCCAATCAGCGTCAATATTAGGTCTTCTATGTATTAAGCCACCTATATCAATAGATCTTGCTTTTGTGTCGCATATTTCATGGTATTTTTATCTGGACTAGATGCATTCGGTAGTCAAACTCAGTTGTGGAGGTGGTGTGCTCATATGTCGGTCCATGGAGAAATTGTCAGACTGTGCACTTAGAAAGATCTACGGGTATGTCCCATACCAATGTAGTTAAACTCGGGGTCTGCTCAAGCTCTTTGGCCTTTATAGGCAGGGCGTTCTATACAGTTGATGCATATGACGCATAAAACTCAAGTACAATGGTTGCACTATATCTGCTTGAGGGATCCCCCCATCCAAGCACATCTACGCCGCTTGAATAGAGCATGTATTCCCAACACTGTGTGGAGTCTACCCATGAGTACCTATGGCTCCTCTGTAATTGGACGGTTATTCTTGTTATGGGCCTTTTTCCAGATGGCCTCAATGTATATGTCAAACATAATCTTAACACACCACCGATTTGGCTGACTAGACACTCGCACCGACAATGTGGTTCCTTCGGGTGCAGGTGCCTCATCTCCTGACTGTGATCAGCCAGAATAAGACTCTGAACTAGATTGTAATCTAAAGTCTGACTCAAAATAAGAGATGGATGTTGGCCCTGCATGTGAAGTACTTTCTTCACCTGATGACTCAGCTCCTTTTTGGGTAAGAACGGATCTTTGTAGGGGTTCGGCTATGCCAACTGGGTCTGATATCAACTTAAGTTGTTGTGTTGTTTATCGAGTGGTTCGGGGTTCTTTGGGTGAGTCATTACCCACGTTTTCACTGAACTCCGACCCACTCTTTTCTTCATCACTGGTTTCTTCCCTAAGTTGATATCTGAATGTAGCCCCAACCCGTGAAGAAGGTGCGGTGGATTTTCCTCCTCTCCTTGAAGTTTTTTTGGCTGTATACTACATGTGGAAGACTTGTTAGTAACTTAGAAGTGGGCAAAGAAGGCAAGAAAAATAAAAACATGTCTACAAAACTAAAAAAGATTATGCAAAAATGACATTGTTTTTTGTACTATGGAAGGGTTTCTACAGGCCGTAGGACCTAATCATGGAAAAGGAGGTCAAGTATAAAGATTTTTAAATTGGAACTACGGTTCACCAATACGGTCCATTAAAATTTCTATAGACCCTAGGTCAACCCGCATTTCCTAACTTAGGCTATTAAATTGTGCATTTTAGGACTATGAGACTAATTCTACGAGTCGTAGAAATTTCTACGGATCGTAGGTAGGCTATATAGTCCTTAAAATTTATCTTGGTTATGTAGGTACTTGTATGAGTCCTATCTACAAACCGTATATGATCCTAGGACTCGTAGATAGAAATCATACAAACACATGTGTGAAATAGGCAACATTGATACTAGAGGCTTGTCTAAGGGGGGCAACTATGAATCATACAAATTTCTACCGTCCGTAGAAGACCCTTATAGGTCGCAAACACACAGACCAATGTCGATCTTTCATCCTTAGTTTCACAAATTATTTCAACTAACAGTCCAACCAAAGATTCCTAATCACGGATACACATTAATTTAACTACAAACACTCACAATACTATCATCCCTAGGGTTCATATAATTTCTAATGCTTCAACTTATTAATTGTAAACCCTAGGTCAAGTTTCAACTCAAATTTCAAACAACCAAATTGAATCAAATAAGAATGAAGTTCATAACCTAAGATTGACTTTGAAGTTGTGTGAGTGTTGCGAGAACTTGAAGACTCAAATTCTTGACCGTAACCTGCGACTGCCCTCTGATTTTAAAAAAAATTGTGATTTGTAGAGAAGAAAAGAAAAAAAGGGAAGTGGATTTATATGATGGAAATAGGGATTTGAGGGGTTGTGATGGTTGAATGGAGAAGGTGGGAAAATTGGAGGGGTATAACGGTTGAAGATGGAGGGGTTTAACGGTTTGAAGAGGATGGAAATGGGGGAATAATTTGAATTGGAGGTTTTAATTGAAAAAAAGGTTGTGAGTCTGGTCTTGGTCATTTGAACTGATTGCCTTCACGAATGCCCATCTACGGACCATAGGAAATCCTACAATCCGCAGAAGGCTTCCATAGGTTGAGTCTACACTTAAAAAATTAGAAACATACCTGGAGTCTACAAGTACAGATTACAGACCATAGAAATTTCTACAGTTCGTATTGTCCACACATAGACCTAAAGTTGTAGCTGTACTAGGACATCAATTCTACGGTCATAATCTACGATTTGTTGAAAAACTAGGACTCATAAATGGGACCCATAGAATAAGTCCGTAAGGATTTTTATTTCGCTAAGGTTTTTCGAATAAGGCCTACGTTTTGTAAGGATTCGTACGACCCATACGATCCAACTATAGCACCCCCGCACATTAAACTTTTCCATATTTCTCTTTCTTTCCTACACATGTAGCAAATATTAGGCGTTCCTTTTTCTTTCTCTTGACACTAGTTTTACCCTAAGGTAAATTATACTAGCCTAAAAATCAAAACTCAAAAGATTAAAATGCAAAAATAACTAAACCAAATATCTTGGGTTGTCTCCCAAGCAACACTTGATTCAACGTCGCGGCACGATGCATATTTCTTGATTACTCAAACTTCATCAAGAGCCCATTCTTCTATCTCTTTTACTTCTACCAACTATCCCATGCAGTGTTTTATCCTTTAACTGTTCACCTTGAACCCTGTTCCCTCATCATTCTCTAGCTCAACCGCTTCGTGTGAAAACACTTGCACTACTCGAAATGGTCCCGTCTACTTTGACTTGTGTAAAACCCCATATCCAAAAAGTGGTAAAGAACAAAAATTTCAGAACCTGCATGTGCCACCCATGAGGACCACGGACTGTCTGTAGGTTGACCCACGTACCGTAGGTGGGTTTCGTGGGTGCCACCCTACCTAAGTTCAAAGGTCCAGGACCATGACTCGACCTACGGACCGTAGGTCAGACCACGGTTCATGGTCGGGGTCCATGGTTTGAGATCCCAAAATCACCCTCTTTGATCCCAAATGATGGTCCACCAGGACGAGCCGTGGGTCAGACCACGGTCCATCGACTGGGGTCCGTGGATGGTCATTAGTTAGTTATTTTTAGGGGCAGTCAGGTCTTTTCCTAATTAATTAGTTTCTATACTATGTCATTTTGCCTATATTTAGAACCCCTATATAAGCCTTTTTACCCCTAAATTCACCCCATTTAATTCATTCTTCCTAAATCCCAAAATAAAACCAACTCCTCTGAAATATTCTCTCTCAATAACATGAAGAAGAAAAAGAAGATTTCACCTAGGGTTTCAAGCTACGGATCCAAATTATCCATTGAAGATAGGCAATTGGACTTGAGGTATGATAGCTTTCATCTATGGGTTCCATCCACCCATGGAGTCCCTAAATTCCTCTATTTCAAATGGTAGGATTCCCCAATTAGCTAGGGTTTTCCTCAAACATAATGGGTTCTTTTGATTATTGATCTTAATGGTTTAATTCTGTCTAAATATGCATGAATTGATGAATTACAATGCTTTTATGATGTTTCCCCCATGAACCCATGCAAACCCCTATGTTTTCTAATTGTGATCTCATATAGTTGGGTTGTTGATTATGAAAAAGGATTTTTATGATCTAAAGCATGAAGTAATAGAATTTATGATAAAATCCCTAGCTAATATTAGAGGTCTAGATTTGATGATTGAAAGTAGCTTTGAACCTTGAAAGGGAAAAGTGTGAGTTTATGCATGATCTTATGAAACCTATGTAAATGCTTTAAGGGTGCTTTGAGAGTAAAGTGCCAAGGTTGTTGTTGTTGTTGTTGTTGTTGTGTTGTTGAAAGAATATTCTCATAAAATACTTACAACCATGATGTGAAAGGTTTTCTCACATAGAAATAATTCTTAGGTTGAAAGGCTATTCTCACCTAATTGAATCAATGAATAAGAGATATCCTAATGAACTAGTTGGATTGGCAAAATGACATGCCTTTCCATGGATAATGAGAATAAGTAAGAAAATATTATTCCGTAGGAATTATGCTTAGCACCGAGTGGATATTGACAATGAGATGGAAGCTAGCCCGTGAGTAGAGGGTGGGTTTCTAGAAAAAGTCTCATGAGATGGAAGCTCACCCGTGAGTAGAGGACGGGTTACTGGTAGCAATCTCCTTATCCCATAACTATGTGCCCTCATAAGTTGATTAGCTAGTGGATCCACTAAATCTAGATGTTCATGGTTCTACCTTAGGCAAGTAGAACAACCTTTATCAGTCTGGGAGACACCGGGTGATCATGTTTTATCTCACATGGTCTCTATGTCGGTTAAGGCTAATTCTCCCAAAAACAAGTTGACTAATAAATTAAGGTTACTTAAAGAAGTATCTTATATGTGCACAATGACTTTAAGATGATTTAGCTGGCATTGGCCATGATGTTATTATCTATGTTTCCAACTATTTCTATTATGATGTTTAAACTTGGTAAATTTCTTATCATGAAATAAAATATCCTTTTTAGCATGTTTTAATGCATATTTATCATACTTATTACATTTTTGTACTAACGCATACTCTTGCCTACATTTTCCCTAAATGTAGGGTCCGACAGACAAGGTTTTCTTTCTAGTGGCTAGAGCGTGTACTTTGATCTCTTTCCGAGCTTGGTGAGTCCTCATGGTTCGAGGACTGATTTTCCTTATTGTAGTTTCACTTCCGTATTTCCTTTTTAGACATGATGTATGGGCTATGCCCAACTTTCATTCGATTGTAATAAATGGCTATGTTGAGACATGAGTTAGACTTCCGCTTTTCTATAAAGATGTTTTGGACTTAAATGTTGTTTTTACTCTTTATTGTTCTAATGCTTTATTTTATGAGGCCTAAGTGGCTTGTAAGGAGTCCTTCGGGGTTCTATATGCCATGTCACATCTAGGGGGTACCCCTGGGTCGTGACAACTTGAGTTTTCTAGGAAATAAATGCAATCTTGAGTTGAAGAGAAGGACCAAATCATCAAGAGAAAATTCTCGCTTTTCAATCTTTTGATCATGGTACTTCTTCATCTTTTTTTTTGTATAAGGCTGAACTTTCATACTCTTTCAGGTGAAACTCATCAAGTTCATTGAGTTTATTTAACCTTTGATTTGATGCAGCACCCCAATCTAGATTCAACTTCTTGAGTGCCCGCATGGCTTGGTGCTCTAGCTCTACACGCAAATGAAAAGACTTTCCAAACACAAGTTGCTAAAGGAGACATACCTAAGGGAATCTTGAATGCAGTTCGATATTCCCATAGAGCGTCATCAAGCTTTCTTAATCAATCAGTTTTGTTCTCATTCATAGAGCAAGGGTTTGATTGATCTCTCTATTTGACACTTCTACTTGCCCACTAGACTACTAGACTACAGATGGTAACAAGTTGCCATGTTATGCCGAACACCATACTTCTCAAGAAACGCATTGAACATCTTATTCCAGAAGTGAGAACCTACATTGCTGATAACCACCTTTGGTGTACCAAATTTGGAGAAAATATTTCTTTTTAGGAAGGTGGTGACACTCTTTCCCTCATTGTTTGAAAGTGCAATAACTTTAACCCATTTAGACACATCGTCAACTGCAACAAGAATGTACTGCATACCATTCAAATTCATAAACAGACACATAAAATCAATGCACACACATCGAATAGTTCAATCACCAAAATTGGAGTAAGTGGGTGTTCTTGCTTCCTTGAAATACCTCCTTCTCTTTGACAACGATCACAAGACTTGGCGAAATCATGAGAATCTTGGTTAATGGTAGGCTAATGATACCTACATTGTAGGTTTTTATGAGCAGTTTGAATACAAAATTGATGACCAACAACAGGAGATGAATAGAAAGCTTCCAAAATACTCATCATCTTAACCTCGGGTATACATCAACGAATAATCCCATCGGCGTAGACACGGAGAAGATAAGGTTTTCCCAGAAAAACTTCTTCACATCAGACATGAATTTTCTCCTTTATTGAAATGACAAATCTGAAGGTACCATATCACTCACCAAGTAATTGGCAAAATAGCTAACCAAGGGATAAGATTATGTGAGGCAACCAAACCTGTTCATCTAGAAACATATCATATATCTCAACTCCATTATCCAACTTCAACATTGCTTCCACTTCTAATTTGGATAGGTGATCAGCAATTTGATTGTCAGCCCCTTTTCTATCTTTCACTATGAAGTCAAACTCTTGCAAAAATAACACACATTGAATTAGTCTTGGTTTTGCATCCTTCTTTGCCATGAGATACCTCAAAACTGCATGATCAATTTGCACAATGACTTTGGTGCCAATCAAATAGTATTAAAACATCTCAAACGCGAAGACTACAACAAGCAATTCTTATTAGTGATAGTGTAGTTCTCTTGAGAAACATTCAATGCTTTGCTCGCATATTATAAGGGATGATGAATTTTCTCACTGCTTTGCCCTAATACCCCGCCAAGCGCCACTCCACTCACATGACACATAAATTCAAACAGTTTTCCCCAATCAGGTGAAATAATGATAGTTGCCAAAATCAACTTCTCTTTCAACCCTTCAAATGCCTTAAAAAGAGCATCATCAAATTTGAACTTTGTCTCCTTTTCAAGTAACTTGAATAATAGATGTGTTATCTTGGAGAAGTCCTTGATAAATCAGCGATAGAAACCAGTATGTCCCAGAAAATTTCTATTATCTTTCACAAAGATAGGTGGGAGAAACTTTTCAATCACCTCAATTTCTATTTTATCAACTTCAATGCCTTTATGAGAGATATGATGAACAAGAATTATGCCCTATTTCACCATGAAGTGACACTTCTATCGGTTTATCACTAGCTTAAATTCTTTACATCATTTTTGAATATCACATAGGTGGACCAAACAATCATCAAATAAATCACCTAAAATATAAAAATCATCCATAAATACCTTAATAGTATGTTCCACCATGCCTTAAAATTCATTGGTGCATTACACAATCTAAATGACATACTATTGAAAGCAAACGTCCAATAAGGGCAAGTGTAAATAGTTTTCTCTTTGTCTTCTAAAGCTATATATATTTGATTGTAGCCCATATACCCATACATAAAGTAGTACCAATCCTTACCAGCAAGAAGATCTAACATTTAGTCTATGAAGAACATTGATAATTGATCTTTCTCTGTCCATGGATTCAGCTTGTGATAATCCATGCCGACTCTCCAATCAGTAAACAGCCTCATTGATATGATCTCATTCTTTACATTTGGAACCATACTAATTCCTCCCTTCTTAGGCACACATTGAACAAGGCTTATCTAATTATTGTCAGTGATATGATAAACCACCCCAACATCCAATCAATTGATAATCTCTTTCTTCACAACTTCTTGCATTTGGGGATTTAATCTCATATGGTGTTCAATACTCAGTTTGCAGTCAGACATGAAATGGATCCTATGAAAACATATGCTCGGTGAAATGCTTATGATGTCAACAACTGTCCATTCAATACCCCTCTTAAAATGCCTCAACACCGATATCAAAGCCTCTACTTGCCCTTAATTCAAATCAGCAAAAATGATGACTGGCAAGGTATTATTTTGGCCCAAAGACACATACCTTAGCTGCAATCAAATGATGGTTTTACAGGTGGAGTCTCTCTATTCTTCAGATCTAAATCCAGCTTCTTTAGGGTATGATGAAGGCTTCTAATACAATCAAGTGTAGCAACCATCTCATCGTACTTCTCAATGTGCTCTCAATCAAAATTCATGATTACAAATGGTAGTTCTTCAACACCTAATCTCTCTTTAATTGACACTTCTTCTTGCTCATCAGTAGTAAAATTCACAACGAATACCCCATTGAGATTACTTTTATGCTTAATTGATTTACAAATATTGAATGCCAGTTCTTTCGTGTTCAAAATAAACTTCATCTACTCTCTCTCCATATCTACTAAAGCACGCCTAGTAGCAAGGAATGGTATCCCTAAGTTGATAGGCACTTAAAAAACAACCTCGCATTCTAAAATCAACAAATCCGTAGGAAATATGAATGCCTTAACTTTGACCAAAACATCTTAAAGGGCCGCAATTGGTTTGTTTACAATGCAATCAACCATAAGTAGCCGCATTGCAGCCGGTTTGGGGGATTATAAGCCCAACTTTTTGCCATAACTTTGACCAAAACATCTTAAAGGGCCGCGATTGGTTTGTTACAATGCGATCAACCATAAGTAGCCGCATTGCAGCCGGTTTGGGGGCTTATAAGCCTAAATCTTTTAACACTAATAGCGGCATCAAATTAATGCTAGCACCCAAGTCACATAGGACTTTAGCAAAGTGTAATGCACCAATTGTACATGGAATGGTAAATGCTCTATGATTTTCTCTTTTTTTTGCATTAATTATCTAGTGACAATGGCACTATAATTCCGTAATTTGTCATCCCCTTCAAAATAGACGACCCTTTTTTTTGTCACTAGATCTTTCATAAACTTAGCATATCTCGACATTTGTCCTAGTGCTTCAATCAAGGGAACATTTATCGAGAGTTATTTCAAACTTGAGATGAACTTGTGATATTTACCTTCCTCGGTTTTCTTGACTAATCTTTGAGGAAAAAGAGGAGGAGGTCTTGACATTGAAATTATCTTTTGAGTGGCTTTCTCTTCTTTCCCAACTTGAATTTTGGGTTGATCTACTTCTTCAGCTTCAGCCTCCTCGGGTTACTTTGCACTTTCCACTTCAGTCAGCATAGGCAGGTCAATAGTTTGTTTTCCACCGTGAGTAGTAAGTGACATGTATTTCCCATAATTTTTTGGATTTTGGATAGTATTACTGGGTAGTGTTACTTGCAGGCGTGGATTCGTGGACAAAGATAGTTGAATCAATTATTGCTCAATCTATTTAATGGATAGTGCATGTTAATCTACATTTTTTCAATGTTTGATAGATCATTACACATCTCTTCCACATTATCATCTGTTGAGATAAACCTTTTCATCATCTTGGACATCATATCATCAATGTGATTCAAACTTGATCCTCCGTCTTGATTACCTGGTAGAATTTATGGACCACTCCTCTTGTTTTTATTGTTATACCCATTCATGTTATAATTATTATTGCAATTATAGTTCTCTTCACAGTTGTAGTTGATGTATTTACGACCTTGATTTCCTTAACCTTAGTGCCAATTATCTGATTGGATGCTTGGGTGTTCGTCCAGAAACCCCTCATTGTTGATTCATAAAATTAACATCTTCTTCATATATATACATATACTCATCAGGAAGTTGTACTCTATTCTGGTAGTTGACTCTATTAACTTTCTTAGCACCCTCACTCAAATATTTTAACACCAAGCCGACCTCTATTCTTAATTGTGCTACCTCTTGATGAATGTCTTCATTCGCTTGATCGTGAGTCACTTGAATCGAAAAAGTTCTCTTTGTGGTGGCTGAATTTCTAGTGCTCCATGCTTTATTATTTTTTAAAATCTTTTCAAGATTCTCAGCAATTTGTTTAAATGTGTTAGCTTCGTACGATCCTCTAGCGATAGTGTCCAATATCACTTTACCATTGTCATCCAGTCCTCAAAAAAGAACTCGTTGAGTGATTCATGATCAATTTTGTGGTTCAGTACACTTCTCATAAGGAATATGAATATGTCCCATGAATCACTAACCGACACCCATGGTATCTCCACGAAGTTATTGATTTTATTTTTAAGCATCAACTTCTTCGACAACGGTGAGTATTTTTTCAAGAACACTATTTGCAGCTTGATGAGTCGGGAATTTTGACTCATTTAGGGTTCATTATTCCATGAATTAGTGTCCTCAATTCCTATACTATGCTCACAACTTATGTTAATGTGTTTATATGAAGAAATGAAGTCTTAAGAACAAGGCAAAGACATTATGATGTGAAAAGAAGTGAAAAAGCTGAAAAATATGAAGAAAAAAAAAGTTGAAGATCGCAAAAGCTACTCAGCGATGCACCGAGTGAGCCTTTAGCTCACCAAATATTCTAGTGGAGTAGCGCATGGATCAAGCCATCTCAGTGAGTGAAAATACACTTTGGCAACGCGCCGAATGGAACAGCGATGGCGACTCTGATCGCCAAATCTCCCAGAAAATTGGATGTAGAAGTCAAGCTAAAAGGTGAGAAGACATGCATTTCAGTGGATCGCCGAGTTTTTCGGTGATCACGACTTATTTTTGATGATTGGACTATGTGCTAAGATTTTGGGAAGTTTTTGGAAACGTATAAATTTAATTTTTAGAAAAGAGAAAAAGAGTTTTTCGAGAGTTTTACAGAGTGTTACACAACTTTTACTTACTTTTACATTATTGAACACTCTTGGAGAGAATTTTAATCTTGGGTTTGAGGATTTTGGATTTTATTCTTAGTTTTGGAATTTGGCATTGAAAATTGTTGACAATTCGGATGGATAATATTTTTGGTAACGAGTTTTTGCTATGTTTGACTAAAACCCCTTTCCTTAGGGGTGTGATCATGTAATCGAATACATAAATTAGCTTATGTGTATTGTTAATTTCTGAATTTAATATCATTTTGAAATGGGTTCAATTGTTTATTCATGTTTTCATTGATGAACTAAAGGTGCAAATTCAGTTCTAGCCTAGCTCTCTATGCTTGCTTGAGAAAGATGCTTAGAGTAGAATGAATGATTGATAGTTGTATTTATTTTGCATCGTTACAACCCAGCTTGGGAAAGTGGGTTCAAATAAGGAATTGGGTTGCGTCGTATTGTTAAACTTGTCAAGGTTCGAGAGAACTTGCTTGAAACATGAAAGTTGATTGAGAAATGACTATCATAATTACAACATATCCAGCCTATTGAGATTCAACAACTTAAAGCAGTTAGTAATTATCCATCAAGCAAAATTAGTATTTGTTAGATCACATTCCTTAGGTCATCTCTCTAATCGTTCAAATTCCATGTTGATCGGTTTTGTTGACAATTGGTTACTAAATCTCCCCCCTTTGATATTGATAATTGAAACTCCTCAATTTATTTTATGTTGCGTAGACTTTCACTTTTACAAAAGATTAGAACACTTCGTTACTTTGTAGTTGAATTTTTTACCGTATCACACCCTATGAGATTGGCCCCAACTCATCGTTGGGTTTATACTTGTTAGAGACTGCATACATTTAGAATCAGAAGAAGTGTAGTTGATTATTCTCAAAAATGGCACCGCTGTCGGGAGTGGTGTTTAGAATTATTTTATTAAGGTGTTTTGTGAACTGGTCTGATTTTGACCTTACTTGTGGAGGGAGAGGGTTTTATTATATATTGTGATGCTTATTAGATTGGTCTTGGTTGTGTATTGATGCAGAAGGGGAAGTGATAGATTATGCTACGAGGCAGTTGAAGATTCACGAGAATAACTAGCCCACTCATAACTTGAATGAGGCAGTCGTAGTTTCTGCATTGAAGATTTGGAGGCATTTTCTTTATGGTGTGCATTTGTGAGGTGTTCACAGATCATCGTTGTATCCCGTATATATTCAATCAGAAGGATCTCAATTTGAGGCAGCAGAGATGGTTGGAGTTGCTCAAAGACTAAGACATGACTATACTTTATCATCTGGGTAAGGAAAATGTGGTACCAGATGACTTGAGTTAGAAGATGGTGAGTATGGGTATTGTAGCCTTGTTACAGGTTGGAGAGCGTCCTTTGGCTATGGATGTCCAGTCCTTAGCCAATAGATTTGTGAGACTTGATATTTCAAAATCTGGTAAGGTCTTGGATTACGGAGGATAAGTCATCCTTATAGAAGAATATTCGGACCCAATAATTCGATGATGGTGATTTAAGTAAGTTTTGAGACATGGTGTCAAAAGGAGAAGGCAAGGAGGCAATTCTTGATGGTGAGGGATTTTTGAGGATAAAAGGTCGTATTTGTGTTCCTCAAATAGGTGATTTGACTAGGTTGATCATGGAAGAGGCCCATAGTTTGAGGTACTTTATTCATTTGGGGGTTACTAAAATGTATTGTGAATTGAAGCAACATTATTGGTGGCATCGTATGAAGAGAGATATAATAGATTTTGTGTCTCGTTGTTTGAAATTTTCAACAAGTGAAGTATGAACACCAAATGCCTGAAGGTGTAACTCAAAGTATGCCCATACTTGAGTGAAAATGGGATCTTATTGTTATAGACTTTGTGGTAAGATTGCCACGTACCTTGGCTAATTAAGTTTGATGTTATATGGGTCATTGTGGATAAATTGACTATGTCTACGCACTTCGTACCAGTTTAAACTACCTATAATTTAGATAAATTAGCCACGATTTACATTCGAGAGATAGTTTGCTTGCATGGAGTGCCTATTTCTATCATTTCATATCATGGCACATAATTTACTTCTCAATCTGGAGGTCTGCGCAGAAAGAGTTGAGCACTCGTGTGGATCTTAGTACATCATTTCACCCTCATACTGATGGTCAGTCTAAACATTCTAAATAGGTTCTAGAGGACATGTGTGATTGACTTTGGTGGCCATTGGGATCAATTTTTCCTATACCAGAGTTTGCATAAAATAACAGTTAGCATTCGAGTATTAAGATGGCCCCATTTGAGGCTTTGTAGAGTAAGAGATGTCGATCTCAAATTCGTTAGTTTGATGCATTTAAGGTTAGAACGTGGCGCATAGATTTGTTGAGGGAGTCATTGGATAAGGTCAAGTTGATCCAGCATAGGCTTCTCATGGTTTGGATTAGGCAAAAGATTTATGCATATGAAAAGGTTCATGATTTGAAGTTCATGGTTGGAGAGCAGGTTCTATTGAGGATTTCACCTATGAAGGGTGTGATGAGATTTGGAAGAAGAGCAAGTTGAGCCCGAGGTATATTGGTCCTTTCGATATTATTGAGGATATTGGTGAGGTGGCTTACAAGTTAACTGTGCAACCTAGTGTATCGGGTGTGTTCACCCTGTATATCATAATTTGCTGTTAATGAAGTATCATCACTATGGTGCTCATGTGATTCAATGGGATTCAGTGTTACTTGATCAAAATTTCACCTTTGGGGAGAAACCGGTATCTTTCTTGGATAAGCAAATTCGGAAGTTGAGGTCGTAAGAGATTGCTTCAGTAAATGTTCAATGAAAGCAAGTTGAGGAGGCTACTAGGGAGATCGAGTCAGAATTAAGGATCAGATACCCTCAGTTTTTTGAGTGATTAGGTATGTCCTATTCTTTTACTGTTTGAGGACCAACATTTGTTTAATTGGTAGATTATGTAACGACATGTTAGGTCGTTTTGAGCATTAGACCTCTTCCTGTTATAAAAGACCTTTCTCGTAAAATTAAAAATGAGAATTTTTAACTATTCATTTAACTATGATTATATAATTTATGGGTATTCCTTCTTAATAATTAATTAGTTGATAATAATGGGTCAAGTCTGAAATTTATTTAATAAACTATACTACTTGGCCATGTATTGAAATAAGTTAGTTGGTTTAACACTTTCCGAGAGAGAACAGAGAGAGGGGGAAAGGTGATGCCGCAAGATGAAGTAGAAACGGTAGGTACAAGTTATATCTAAATCCTCAATTATGTTATCCAAATTTCTTGCTAAATGGTGAATAACATTAACATTAATATGGCATATTATAATTTAATAATATTATTAATAATCTATATTAGGTAAATTGAATGAAAATTACGTGATAAGTATTAATGGTTGGAAGTCGGTGATGGGTTAATTATTAGTATTAGAGGGAAATAAAAGATTTCAAATTGGAATTTTCTTGCTGCAGGTAGCGTGGGTACACGTGGTTTCGTACTTATACTACACTTGTAGCACTCTTTTGTGGTGTAGATCCTATTCTGAATATAAGCCCATCTCGTGGAGCTTTCTGAGTATGAGCTTGAATTATCTTGAAGTTGTACTGAGCTGTTGGTTATTGCCTCACCCACACCTCTCTCTATTTCGCTATTTATTCTATTATTTTAGTATTCAGACAAAATATTTCTTAAGTTTAGACTTGTCATTTGAGTTTCAGACTTTCACCGTATTTTAGAAACTCTTGTACTTATGACACCAAAATCATGGGTGGTATTTTTGCTTTTCTGAATTTCATACTTATTAAAGACTTAGTGTTTCAGGTATTCTACGTGTTGTTTATCTTTTCACTTTAATTATTTAGTTAAAATGGTAAAACTGATGGGTTGACTTACCTATCGATTGGAAAAATATGTGTCATCACGACTTAATGAGGAGAATTGCTTACTTTTCCAGATTGTAATATTGGAGGTTCAATATTTTCATAGATTCTTAAACCTCAACTTCTTTATCTATTTTGGCCCTTTGAAATTCCCCTATTGATGACATTTCACTTAAATACTATTTTCACTTATCTTTGTTCTGACATTCATTTATGATTTTTCTTCTTTATTTGCTTTAAATATTCACATTCATAACTCATATCTAATTATCTATTTAACTGATACTCTTAATATTCATAACCTCGTGCTTTTCATAATCATAACCTCTAAATATTTACTTTGAAATTTTAAGATACCTTTTGATATTCCTCCATTTTTATCTATATAAACTCATTTTTTTGTTTCATGAAACCCACACTCAAGGTTATCCTTTTCACTCTATAGTCAAAGTAGTGAAACACTTATATCATTATTGTACCATTTGATTTATGGTTTTGTTTGACTCGATGAAGAAGACTCTTGAATTTTGTTTGGTTACGAGAGAAGGTGTTGCCAAGAACTTGAAAGATAATGTACTGATTTTGTACTTATTTTTTCATTTATATATTCTTATGATTAATCCTCGGTGATACTCCGTCAGTATATTGATACCCTATCAATATCATATAGGACCACTAATGAAGACACATCATTGGGAGTGCTGGACATACTGGTATCTAGTAGAGGATGCATTGTTGCCTCATATGTTTTAATTAAAAACTCTCTCCTTGATGCCATCATAGTATATACTCTAATGGAATTAAGGAGTAACAAAGTAGTATTTTCACCAAAACTCAACTTCTTCCTCTTTGATACCATCAGAGTATATATATATACCTTGATGGTATCATGCATCAATTTAGCTAGTTTTCACTGAATCCCGGGCTCTTCCACCTTGATACCATCAGAGTATATATAAACTCTAATGATATCAAGCAGTAAATGAGTAGTATTTTTCACTGAAGCACTGCATGTCCCTCCTTGATGTCATCATAGTATTTATATACTCTAATGGCATCAAGGAGAAACTGAGTAGCGTTTTCATTGAAGCACTATTTCTTCCTCTTTATATATATATATATATATATATATATATATATATATACTCTAATAGCATCAAGCAGTAACTGAGTAGTGTAGTGTTCTTCACTGAAGAACTGTTTTTCCCTCTTATATACCATCAGAGTAATATATACTTTAATGTATATTCTATGCAGGTATCATACCCTTTTTACAAGATTTTTGAGTTCGATATTGGAAATTTTCTTACACTGAATGTTGTTCTTGATTATTTTTTTACAGGATTGTGTTTCCTCAATTTTAAAATAGCGTATCACGCCCGTGTTATTCATATTTTTTAGTGGTGGAAATCTGTGTGAAAGTACATATTTGATTTCAACATTGCTTGTATCAGCATCCTTCTGTAGTTGTGTTGCTATTGTTTTGAGTCGATTTATGAAATTAAAAGTAGAATTGACTAAAATTACATCATCGTGATAAGTATTGTAGTTGTTGCTTGAATTCCAAGTTCCATTGTGTTGCACTAAAATTGTAATGTTATCCATCTCTAGAATTCCTGTAGAAGCTAGCTTGGGGAAGAAGAATGTAGCTTTGGGAAAGGAGGCAAAATTCGCGAGAATAGGTTCGTGTTAGTATTTTGGCGCTGAGTTATAAAAAGGGACATAAAAGTAATGAGGTATGAGCTTGTAAATAGTTTCACTTTTTGGGGTACAAAAATAAGATTCTTTATTGGAAATTTGCTAACTACTAATCAAACTTCAAAATTTATAGTTGGTTGCTTAAAAGAAAATTAATTTTAAACATAAAAATACACTCCTTATTTGGTGTTTCTTATCCCACTTTTAAGGATTTATTTGAAATTATTGTATTTTAGTACTCATTACACACATATATTAATAGAATTTTAGTCATTTTAATGAATCGATATAAATTTACATGAGACACATGTGCGAGGCACGTATCGAGAAACTATTATACATATGACTGAAATTTGCTAAATTTTGTCATTTTCTTAGTCTAAGAGCTTCAAACGTTTAAAATATAAGTATTTTAAATTTGTAGGACCTAACTTCCTTTGAGCTATTATTTTTACAAGTTATGGTAAAACTCAACCACACATATTAGACGCCTCTGATATCTGTGAAAAGTAACTTAATATTGATAAATATATGTTTTAAAATTATTTATTCATATAAAACCTCTTGTAAGTCCTCATAATATTCTGTCACAAGTTGAGACTAACTTGATAGTAAAAGAATGATTATAAAAGGTTATTGGTGGTACGTTACAAGTTGAAACTACTGTGTTAGTAAAGGAGTGTTTTGAAAAGTTTAATGGCAGTATGAAACAAAATGAGACTTAGTGGAAGTGATAAGATGGCTTAAAATACTCAAAATAGATAAAATAAAATGGCATGTGATGTACAACAAATTCCCATGTTGCATAGAAATTCAAAGGGATTTCATAAAAACGATTACATTCACATTTCCTTTAGAGTTCTTTAAAGGTGAAAATAGCAATGTATTGGTTAAAATGTAAAGAGCCGTTTAAACAATCCATATTTTGACATGGAATCAAATCCGTATGAATGGAAGGGTCTGGAGATTGTGATTGGAAAGTCAGAACAGTGTATGGATCAGTTCTTGGTCAGCTAATCCTTGGATCTTTTCCTACCCAGCAAATTTTATTAAGGGTGTTTTGGTCTTTTCCAACCCATTCAACCCCTAGACTACGTTGTTTCTAGAACATTCTAAGGTCCTATGACTGAATTTATACTCCTAAGCCTACCCATTCACTCAAACTCACAAATTCTCTCAAGAGTTTCCTCTCCAAACTCTCTCTTTAGCTCCAGGGTGAAGAACTAGGGTTTAAAGAGCTTTAATGTCTCATTCTATAGAAATCATTTAGTGTAACACTTCGGAAACTAGTAGGCTAAATTAGAGATTAACATGAGAGTTAGAGTCATAAACATACCTTCATGTACCTAAAAATAAATGTTAACGTGTTAGAATGTCAAGGTTCAAACCCCAAGGACCAACCATGGGTCCTTGAGGAAGGCACCAAAAATGTGCCTGGGCAGTGACCCACGAGAGGCCACTCACTCCCCATAGGCCCCCATGCCTCATGGGTGAGGGGCCGTAGATGGATCCTATAGGATCAGGTCCCAAAACCCGACCCACGCTTCACCAACACGGGTCGTGGATCCAACCACGGTCCGTCTGTGAGGGGGTCGTGGGTGGTGACCTGGAACCGTTTGTGTGAGTTAGTTAAGGGGTACTTTAATTTGGGGTTTTCCATTTTTATTTTAATACTAAGTGACGTCGTTTTACACTAAATTATACGAACTATAAAAGGTTTTTAAGTCCCTAAACTAAGTCATCTTCCTTATAATTCCAAATCCCAAAAGAAAGATCCCAACCCTCTCCAAATATTCTCTCTCTAGAACTCCAAGGAAGAAGAAGAAGGAAGGTGAGGCTAGGGTTGAAGGAGCAAGCTTTTCTCCTCAGTTTCATTGGAATTCAAAGCTAAGGTATGGTAGCTCTTCATCCATGGATATAATTCATACACGGAGCCCCTTCAAAACCCCAATTTCAAAGCTAGAAATCCCAAAAGTTAGGGTTTGACTTCAATCTCATGGATTCCTTTCAAATTCATTTTTAATGATTGAATTATATTTTATTATGGATATATTGATGATTTTGTATGGTTTTATCTTGAATTCCCCTATTTTTCCAATTTGGATCTCAAAGTGTGGGTAATGATTGATGCAAGTAGAATATGGACTTATGCATGTAGTAATTGAACTACTTGAATCATATTATCATTCGTGTCTAATGTAGCAATTCTAGATGTGTTGATGGTATATGATCTATGGTCCTTGAAGGGAAAAATATGAGAATTATGCATGATTATGAGGTTTATGTATATGCTTTTAGAGCACTTTGAGAGTAAAGTGAATATGATTATGATCTAGTTGTTGTGTTATTGGAAGGTTGTCCTCATGTGAACACCTATGTATGAATATGATATGATGTGAAAGGTTTTCTCACAATATGATGATTCTAAGGTTGAAAGGCTATTCTCACCTATTGAATCTATGATATATAGTAGGAGTTATGTTGGATTGAGTGTCAAGACATTCTTCCATGAATATGAACTTTAGTCAAGACTAGATATAAACTCTGTGGGTATTAATGCTTAGCACCGAGTGGATAGTGATATGAGATGGAAACCCTCACGTTAGTAAAGGTCGGGTTTCTAGGAACAATCTCTTGGGATGGAATCCCTCACGTTAGTAGAGGCCGAGTTTTCTAGTAACAATCCCCTTATCCCATAAACTATGTGCCCTTATAGGTCTTTATCTAGTGGATCCACCTAACCTAAGAGTATGGTTCTACCTTAGACAAGTAGGACAACCCCTTTTCGGTGTGGGGTAGACACCGGATTCCATGTTAAGCTCACATGGTCTATGTCGGTTAGGGCTTATCCCACTATGATAGTGTGAACTAAAAATATGAGTTATGAACTATAGCTACTTTAAAAGCTTTACTTAGTATGGGTGGGATTATGGGATCTTAGTCATGCATTGCACAAGTATGCTTTGAGGGTATTTATGATATGTTTCCATTATTTTATGATGGTCTATATGTTGAATATGCTTATGACTTATGCTTTTGCACCAACCTTCAAAATGATGCTTTAACTTGGTAAATGGCATGCATTCAACTAAAATGTCCCTTTTAGCATGTTTTCATGATTTTATGCATGGCAATCATACTTAGTGAATTTTTGTACTAACCTATATTTTCCTACATTTTCCCCAAGTGTAGGGTCCGGTTCTTAAGGCGGTTATCATTTGGTTCAAGCTTGGATTCAACTATTCTCCTTGCTTGTGGTGAGTCCTCATGATTCGAGGACGGGAGATTCAATTTGAGTTTCATTTCTAGTATCTCATTTTCGGACTATGTTGTACGGGCTATGTCCCTTTTCATTTGAACTATTGTAATAGATGGCTAATTGAGACAAGTCTAGACTTCCTCTTTCCTTTATAAAGATTTTTGGACTTAAATGTGTTTTTACTCTTATTGTTCTAATGCTTTATGTTATGATATGCTAAGTGGCTTACATGGTGCCTTTTGGGGGTTCTATGTGCCTTGTTATGTCTAGGGGGTACCCTTGGGTCGTGGCATTTAGGGATTTGATCACCAAGGTATGTGGGGATTCATTAATGGATCACTTTCAGGATTTATGCATGTTTTATGAAAAGATTGACTTATGGACAAAGGTTGCTTTTAAGATAAGTATCAAATATTTGTGAAAGGTTTTCTCGCATTTGAAAGGAATTATGATTTAGATTCTTAGAAAGGTAAGTGTCTATTATGAACATTTTATGAAATCATGATTTTGAAAAGATCTATTATAATATGGACTTATGATTGGATTGGTGGTCTTAATTGTTGCCTTTACAAGTATTTTTATATGATCATGATTATGTCTTTTCTATTGA
>JAJOOS010001500.1:0-27775 GCA_029582725.1 Solanum chiquidenum | reverse complement strand
AAAGACAACCTTAGACCCACCTATCAGGGGCGGAGCCACCTTGTCCCCAAGGGTGTCCAATTATACGATATATACACATAAAGTTTTGACTTATATTGATATATATGGTATTTTGGACACCTTGAAATAACAAAGTAACCCGTAGTGGAGATGGCTAGAGCTCTTGCAAACTTGTTGCCCCAGTTCGAATCCCCGCATGAGCATTTTCATTTTTTTGTAATAACTTTCCTTCTTGAAGTTTGTAATTAAATAAACATGCGCTAGTTTAATATATATGTTCAATAGCTTGGTGGTAAATAGTGTCATTCTTGTCTTGAGTGACCCAAGTTCAAATCTCACTTTCAATAATGATTTATTGTAATGACCCGTTAGGTCATTTTTGAAAGAGGCAATCGAGAACAAAGATATTTACTCTAATTGCAAAGGACAAAGATATATCTTTAGTGAGTTGAGAATCGGGTTCAGAGATACGTGGTGCTATATATTTTGCTCTTATTATGGTAATAGTGTCACGAGTTCATCATATTGGTTAAAAACAATTGGGTATGATTTGAGAAAAAAGTCTACACATGTTTGACTCGAGTGTGGTGATAAGTTCTTTTATGGTTTTGAGTTTGGTAACTGGTACATTTGAATTTTAACGAAGGATATGGTAAGATCGATGGAGAGGCGATCAATTATAGGTTAAGATATGTGAATTCATAAAAATCTTCAAGGTATGAGTTAATGTTGATATATAAAGAGATTGAGTTACACAGTTGGATTCAAAATTCACGATTTTCATTGTGAGTTTAGATTTGTGGTAGTGTGTTTTGTCAAGGTATAGATTAGTAAGGTAAGAAATGATCAATCGCATTGAGTATGAAGCTTAAAAATAATTTGAGTAGTAAATTTGGTTACTTTTGATTGGTATACCTACGGGGGGTTTCACGTAATGTTTTGATTTTGAGGATAAGGTAAAAATATCACGGGTTGTTGGTCAAAGGATAAGATTGGTAAGCAATTCAGCGAAAGGAAAAAGAGTCTGGTGTATTCAAGAGTTCAAGGTATTTAAAATTTGCATCATGGGAAGAAGAAGGAATAAGACCTCTCATATAAACTCTTGGTTCGAAGTTGAAGGATGTATGAATTTTCATATATAAGTTCTAATATGACTATAGATGTGAATTGATTCGATATAGACTTACTAGGATTTTATCATCGACTTTTATAAAGATTGAGTTTTAGTTGGGTTGTATCAATCAATGATGTGTGAAAGATTCTATGTGGTTATGTCGAGCTAGATTGTTCAAAATATGATAGGTAACTTGTGGATGTTAAACGGTGAGGACCTACATTTCTACGTGGTTAATGAGGATTTTGAGGTGATTGAAACTACTTTGTTGATGGGACGACATAGATTGTTATGATGTGTTACATAGACATTTAATGGTGAGTAGAGGTTATGTGCTTATAGTATATAGAATTATTAGAGTGACTAAGGATTTGTCTAAGTTTTGGCATAAGGTATATGAAGGGTTTGGAATGATAGTTGAGAGATTGTATGTGAAAGACTGCGTGAAGTTGACATTGTGTGTGATTTAATAGTGTTATCTCGATGAAAATGTTCTATCAATTTCAAAATTTGTGCTATCAGCCTTGGTGGGATCCATATTTATCATGAAATGCTTACATGGAAAGATAGAGGGAGCCATCTTTTGAAATTTTTAGAGGCTACAATGTGTTTGTTAAGAAGATTTTGATACTAGCGACAGTTTGAGAGTAAGGTAAATAGTTGGTGTTGTTATGATGTTCTGTTAGTATTTAGAGTGTTGCACTTAGTGGAGTGTTGTTAGGAGCATGTGTGGTTTGATAAGTTGAGTATGTGTATGATTGTAATAGTGACCAGATTGATGGATTGTAGGTAGCTAAAAATCAAAGAGATGGAGTCAACTGAATGTAAATGTTTTATATGGGTTTGGAAGAAATATTTAGTGTTATTCAACGTTGGTTCTGTATATTCTTATGTGACCACCTTCTTCGTACTGGACATTATTTGGAGTATGATTCACTGCTTATGCTACGCGTGTTTCCACCTCTATGGGTGAATCCCTAGTGGTGGATCGGGTGTACCGATCCTGTGATTTTCCTCCTGGTAGGGTGGCATCCTTGGTTAGACTTATTCATTTTAGTTATGGGATATTTAGTGTTGTTAGAGATTTTGTATACTTAGATATATCGCTTGCTGGGTGGTTACTTGATAATTTCCATCTTTGGATTAAATAAGTTTTATTCTCCCTTGATGAGTATCCTATGTCTAAAGATAAAAAATTTATAACTTAAGTTCGTGGAAAGATTATGTTGTGAGAAAGGAATCTTGATAAGATTTGTGATGGTTTGTGCATTATGTGTGTCTGGTGGTTGATTCAGAAGGTTATCTTGATTATGTGAGAAAAGATTCATCGTGATGGTTGTGTTAAGGTCCAATGGGTTTGAATTTAGATTGAGTTCATGAGTTAGTGTGTGGCTTGATAATCACTCTTGATTTATAGATCTTCCTAAGTTTTATTCGAAAGTTCAGTTCTTAGTAGTTGATCTTGATGGAATGGTCTTAAGGAGGATCTCCCTTGAAAAGATGAACACCGATTGGTAGGCCATAACTCAGGCTTTTGGTAACGTCGGTTATTCCTTCTTCTCCTTTTTATGTTCGAGGACGAACATGATTTTTAGTGGTGGATAATGTAATGACATGTTAGGTCATTTTGAAAACTAGTCATCGCTCTTTCATAAAAGATCCTTTTTATAAATTTTTAATGAGAATTTTGAATTACTCATTTAACTATGGTTATTTTATTGATAAGAATTCTTTAATAATTAATATAATTAGTAATTAATGGGCCAAGAATATAATTTTATTAATATCTTATACCCATTTGGCCCATGTATGAGAATGAATTAAAGTAGAATGAGGTTTAGTTTTTATTAACTACAAAGAAAGGAAAAATATTTATGATAGAGGCAGAGGGCATAATTCGGCGCCACAAGGAAAGCATTCTCACTCCAGGTAAAACAAGAATTTGCCTAACTAATCTTCATCTCTAATTCGTATGTACTAGTTTTAGGAGTAAGAGTTTAATTAATTATTAAATTGGTAGGTTGGAAGAGTTGAATATTTACAGAATGTTGGAGATATTGTAATGTAAATTATTTTTGATTGGGTGTATTTATTTATGGCAGTGGATTGATGTTTCATGATGAGGAAATTAATGATGAGATAATAATGAGTGGAATAGAAAAGTTGTAGCTAGCTTAGGTTCTGCGTATTATCTTCCGTAACAAGTTGGTTTCTATGTTTATTTTTTGTTAGCATATTGTGATCAAGGTTTTAATATATTGAGATACCTAATTAAATATTAGGTGTATTGTGTAGTATGTGGATACCATTAAAATTATGCTATTTGAGGAAATCAAAACTTAATCCTAGACTTGAAACTTGGAAAGTATGCTAGTTGAAATGTTAATTGACATCAAGATTTACGAACTTGATTATAAATTTGGGTGAATTTTGGTTCAAGGCTAAACACATAGTAATGTGGGTGTTGTTAGTTTCAAAATCTTATTGTGGTAATTTGTTTGGATAGATTGTATTGATTTGGAGCCCAACGAAAGGGGAAGGCTCAAGTTCCGGAGTGATTGTTCGACTATTTGAGGCAAGTGAATTTCTAAACCCTTGTTAAGTGTATGTAATTCGTGTATTTCCTTGTAATATGTGTTTGGGGGTAATGAGACTTGGTGATGGGTTGACTTGTCCATATTGATTAATTGTAATGATGAAAAAGGGGTAATAAAAGGCAATGTGATTAATTGTTTGTGTGTGATGTGTTGAGAATGGTTTGAAAGGCTTGTTGAATCATTGTTGATGTTGTATCATGATTGTGTTGTTGTGAATTGTCCAATATTATGAAAATGGTCATCTCCTCATTATTTGTGTGAACATGTCATTTGCATTGTTCTGAGACATAGTTGTGACAAGTGTTATATGAATTGAGAAAGAATAAGAAATTAAAGAGGATGTACCATTTCGAGGGACGTATCGCACGCCGCGATGGATACTATATTTCGAGGGAGGTATCGCGCGCCACGATGGTTACTATTATCGAGGGTCGTATCGCACGCCGCGATGGATGCATGGACATATATGTCCCCCATAGGTCCCGGACTGAGAGACAACGGGTGTGTATCACTATGTCAGACATGCATCACTATACTTGACATTGCATTGCACATATTTATCATTAGTGAACTTGATATTGTGTTTTGTTGATCTTGTGAGTGCCTTTCTGTGGAACTTTGATTGATGAATACTGAGCTTGTTGTTGAGGATATGTAATTGTTAGAGTGTTGTTGTTGAGTTGTGTTATGTGAATTATGAACTGTTAGGTTGGGCTAGTTTTAAGCAGGTTGTAGTTGTGGAGGTTGTAATTGATGAATATTGAGCTTGTTGTTGAGAATATGTGATTGTTAGAATGTTGTTGTTGAGATATGTGCTTGTAAATTTTGAACTGTTAGGTTGGACTGATTTTATGCAGGTTGTAGTTGTGGAGGTTCGGTTGGGGTATAAAGAGTACCCGCACTCTATCCCATTAGCTTGTGTTTAGAGGTTTACTTGCTGAGTACCGCGTGGTTTGGTACTCACCCCTGGCTACTATATTTTTTTTGTAGGTTACTAGCCCGCACCTTTGTGATATATTCTCTTCTTTTTCGAGGCTTCTTGGAGATTTGTGAGGTAGTTGTTTGTCATCTCAACAGACCTTCTTACTCCTATTTATGATCTTGTTCTACTCTAGAAACAATGTCATATGAGACTTGTATTTTTCTTTTGATTCAATTGTAATACTTTAGAGGCTTGTACACGTGATAACCAAATTTTGGGGGTAATTTTGAGTTTATTATAAAAATTTCCGCATGTTATTGTAATGGTTGAGTTTTAGGCTGACTTGTCTTGTTGGGTTAAGACGAGTGCCATCACGTCCATTTTTGGGTTGTGACATTTATTTTCAATTAAAATTGAATTATTTCCTTAAATTTTAATACTTTTCTTCGTGAAATAAGATTTCCTTATATTTTAATACCATTTCCTTGTAAATAAAATTTCCTTAAATTTTAATACATTTTCCTTTTGGAATAAGGTTTTCTTTCCCTATAAATAGGAGACCCATTTACCTAAATTATATCACAATATTATTAAAAATAAAATCTTTATAAATCATCATTTTTTTAAGAAAAATTTATTATTCAAAGTTTGGACCCCCTTCACAAAATTTCTAGTTAGGCCACTGCCGCCTATGTGGTGCCTTCATAGATCAATATTCTTATTTAATCTTTTTTAAAAGTCATAACCTTATAAAAAAATCATAACTTTTCGTAAAAGTCACAACTCTTTAGAAAAGTCAAAACTCTTCATAAAATCACATTTTTTCATAAAAATTATAACTCTTCACAAAAATCACAACTTTTCACAATAATCACAACTTTTCATTTTTCATTCACATCTTTGAAAATCCAACACTTAATTTCAAGGCACCAAAAGAAGAAATAATAAATAATAAAAAATTATTTCAATGTCACTGCGACATTATTATGTTTCTAGGCTTAAACTGACTAAAACCTTATAGTTTAGGGTCTAAACAACGAGGTTTAGGGGTCCATCGAAATAGGAAAAGACCAAAAGACCCCTGACTTAATTGATGTCGGAGTGACCGACGAATGGGACTGACGGATTGTGAGTCGACTGACGGTCCGTACTGGTCGACCGTCATTCGCGACTGAAGGTTGGAATTTGGGGTCTGAAATTGAAAGTTAACTGGCCCATCGACGGAGCAGACTGACTGGCCGTGAGTCGACTGACGGTCCGTAGGTGGCTTCCGTCAGTGGCACCTGCAACTTTGGAAAATTTGGAATTTTTGTCCTTTCTCAAAAGGGCCCTGGGATTCGTTTGGAACCCTGTGCATACAAACCACATATTCAAATCTATTATACTCGATGTTTCAGACTCATTGAAACCGTCGAAACATGAATTCGAGGTATCTTTGACCGAACATCAATGAAAATCACATGAAACTAACTCAACACCTAAAAAGGCTAAAATAAGCTTGAGACCTCTCAAAATCAACGAAGACCTCACCTAGGCCTAAAATCATCCCTTGAGCCCAACCGAACTCTTGGAATTCCAATCCGAGTATCCGAACCCTAAATGTTGAACAAGGTCAGCCCAAAGGCGAAATTTCTACAATTTCACAGTTTTGGACCTCAAATCCTCAAAAAGACTTCGAATCTAAAATTGACAACTCTCACAGACAAAATTCCATATTCTAGGATTGATGGAATTAACGAAATTCCATTTCGACCCTCAAAACTCCAAAAGACACCATATTCCACTTAACAATATTAGCATTTCAAATTCAAATTTTACAAAATTCTCAACTATAAACTCAAAGTGTGAAACAAACTTTCAAAACTCAATCATAAAAGATTCGGGGTCGATATTGGAAGAGGCAAAATGGTAAATTCATACAACTTTCCAAAAATGATTGTCACACCCCGTGGCTACACCCTGGACGGGACTGGCTCTCAAGAACCATTTCTGGCCCCAAGTAAACCCTTGGCCTGGCTTAACTCTTTGCGAAAGACTTAAATAACAAGAAAAAGTTTCAAAAGATAACTCACGCAATAACTTAGAATGTCTTAAATGAAACATTCGACTAGGCAAAATGGAAACTCATATCTTAACACAAACAACTGAAATTGAATGACTAATGAACTATAGATATCCGTTTATGAAGCCTCTAAAACTATGAAGAATGTCAGGACAAGACCCCGATCATCCCAACAACTGAAATAACAAAGCTATAAAAGGGGATCCTCCGAAAAGCAATGAGGCTCACTAACTGACTCTGAGTGCTCAACTGGATCAACGAAGCACTGGATGCTGATCCTGGTTACCTGTATCTGCATCATAACACGATACATGATAAATGGCATCAGTACATTGAATGTACAAGCATGCGAGGGAAAAACTAAACATGAGATAAGCTTGAACCGAATTCTGGAACACTTACCTCAACTCATGGATACTCAACTCAATGCAGAAATAAACAACAGTAAAGATGCAATTTTTATAAAACATTTAAACAGTAGGTAACAACTCAATGTATCGAAGTAATACAATAACAACTCAATTTATATATAATAAAGTAATATAATTTTGTGGGAGCTTCTCCAACCGACAACCATCACTATGAGCTATGTGATGATACAACATCTCCCCACGCTGCCAGAACTGTCCTATAACTTGCCGGGATATAGAACGCCTCAACTAAGTGGATCCACTAGTCTATACTAAAAAGCATTAAGGAATCATCCAAAAAGTATGACCCTTTCTACCCACGTTGGCTACATGATTTATGGAGACTTGAGTTATTCTAAACTCGTCCCCATATCGGTGCTCTAAACTATTCACAAAATATACTCAGCTCATATGTTTAAAAACATAACTCTTTCTCTGTGGTTTGAGGTTATTACTCAAAAATATTATCTCTTAAAAGAGATGGAACTCAAAACTACTCATGAAAACTCATTTGGAAATCGGTGTTTCCTTTGATCTTAAATGTGAAAATATTTGCTCTTATGGAGTACTTATTCCCCATATACACTTTTGAAGAAATTAATTTCACTCTTTACTCTTTATTCAACTCAAAACACAAGTCTTAAAAAGAGTTTAAAGCATTTGTAAAATACTTTTGAAAAGACTCTAAGAGCTCTCTAAACTTGGCTCTTAACTTTCCTTGAATTTGAATTTATAAATTCAAGGTCATGATTCATGTTTATGGATGATATAATGATGTTTAGACGTACCTTATAGTGTAGAAATCAACTAAAAAACATAGGTACGTTTAAAAGGAAGCCAAATGGAAAGAAATTGGAGAGGGTAGAAGACCTGATGATCCTGGCGCTCTGAGTAGCGCCGGGTGCCAGAGGCCAAACTACAGAGCTTGGGTTGGGGTGCTCTGAGTGGCGCGCCGCCCCAGAGTACAAACTACAGAAAGTTATATGGGGCGCTCTGAGTGGCGTGACGCCCCACCCTTCTTCGCCAGGTTTTTAAAGATTTTTCTTGTTCATTTTTCAACCCTAAATCATCTAGATTCAATTGGTTTCTTCCCCAAACAGTTAGATTCGAATACCCAACTAAAATATACAAGAATCTACTCAACAACAACCTTAAATCTCATCAAATCATCTCAAGAACTTCTCCAACACTCAACAATCAAGATTCAAACTAAACTGAAACAACATTCATCAAAAACTCATATTTTCTACCTTCAAGAATGTAAATACGCTAAATTTAATCATGATTGGTGCGTGGGTGAATGAACCCAATGCTGTGTGATCTAACATACATCATTGGGATTAACCCTTGGCGAAATCTGCAAGCAAAACCTCAAGAATGATGATGAGCCTTGGCTTTTCTCCTCTTTTCTCTTGTCTCAAATCCCTAGCGTAATTTTGTAAAGTGTAAACTGAACCTAATCAGTTTAGACCCTAATTAATTCACTAAAAATGAATTAAACCAATAGGGTATGGAAAAGACCAAAATACCCTTTTAAAATCCGGTTAACTTTCCTTATTTATACAACCCAACTTTGAACTGACATATCTCTCTCATACGAACTCAAAATGAGCAAATTCGGTGGCGTTGGAAAGATAATTCAAAGACCTTTCATATAGTATCTTGTAACCCACCTAACTCATCCTGTTGAAGGAGTTATTATCGTTTGAAGTTGACCCAAAACTTATACCTAGCTTAACTTGTCAAAATTTCCAAATTTGATTATTTCCAAAAATGACTTCTTTCTAATTCTAATTCTTTAAAATAGCGGGGTGTTACAATATCTCCCTCTTGGGAACATTCGTCCTCGAATGAGATTACTTTTAGTAGGCTAAGGGTGTAATATCTAACATTCAACTCAAACACCGAACAAGAAAATCTAACACATTCAGTATATCAAGTAAAAGTACTAAAAAGAGAATTATTACCTTGATCTGGAATTTCTCTGGAATCAAAGACATTTGGGTACCTCTTCTTCATGTCCTCCTCAGCTTCCCAAGTAGCTTCCTCAACAAAATTGATTTCTCCACAGAACATTGACTGATGCTACTTCCTTGGTCCTCAACTTGCGAACTTGACGATCTATAATCTGAACATGAATCTCCTCATAAGATAAGCTATCCTTAATACCAATATCTTTAGTAGGTATGATAAGTGAGGATCACCCATGCACTTCTTCAACATGGAAATATGAAATACCGGATGGACCGCTGCTAACTCTTGCGGTAGCTCCAACTCATAATTCACATTACCAATCCTTTTGGATATTCTGTAAGGACAAATATACCGGGAACTAAGCTTCCCCTTCTTACCAAATCTCATAACACCCTTCATCAGTGAAACCTTCAAGTATACCCAATCATCTACTTCAAATTCTAAGTCCCTTCTCCTAACATCAGTGTAGGATTTTTGACGACTCTGCACTGTTTTCAACCTTTCTTGAATAACTCTCACTTTCTCCATAGCTTGATGAGCTAAGTCTGATCCTATCAACCCAGCTTCTCCAACCTCAAACCATCCAATAGGAGATCTGCATCTTCTCCTATAAAGAGCCTCATATGGAGCCATTTGGATGCTAGAGTGGTAACTATTGTTTTAAGCAAACTCAATGAGAGGTAGGTGATCATTCCAATTACCTTTGAATTCAATCACACAGGCCCTCAACATATCTTCTAAAGTCTGAATAGTGTTCTCTACTTGACCATCAGTTTAAGGATGAAAAGTAGTACTCAAATTCACTTTCAATTTCTAGAAAGACTTCCAGAATTGTGCAATAAATTGTGAGCCTCTATCTGAAATAATGGAAACCGAAACTCCATGAAGTCTAACTACCTCTTGGATGTATAACTTAGCATAATCCTCTGCTGAATGGGTAGTCTTTACTGTAAAAAAGTGGGCTGATTTTGTCATTCGATCCACAATCACCCAAATAGAATCATCTTGCCTGCGAGACCTTGGCAAGTCAGTAATGAAATCCATATTGATCATCTCCCACTTCCATTCCGGATGTTCTATATTCTGAGCCATACCACCGAGCCTTTGGTGCTCTACTTTAACCTGTTGACAATTCGAGCATTTAACAATGAACTCAACTATACCTTTCTTCATACTATTCCACCAATATACTTCTCTCAAATCATGATACATCTTTGTGGATCCGGAATGGATATAATATCTGGAGCTATGAGCTTCCTCCATGATCCTCTCTTGGAGTTTATCCACCCTTGGTACACATAACCTACCTTGATACCTCAATACACCATCTCCCCCTTGTTCAAAAGCCATTACTTTTTGCTTATGAACATTTGCCTTCAATTCAAGCAAAATAGGATCTTGGTCTTACTTCTCTTTCAACTCTGATGCTAATGATGATTCAACCCCATTCATCACCACCACTCCTCCTTTATTAGAATCCATCAATCGAACTCCTAATCATGCAAGTTTGTGCACGTCTTTCGCTAACTCTCTCTTTTCTTCCTCAACATGGGCGGTACTACCCATGGTAACCTGCTCAAAGCATCAACAACAACATTATACTTACCTGGGTGATATAGAATACTCATGTCATAATCCTTGAGTAACTCTAACCACCTTCTCTATCTGAGATTAAACTCTTTCTGACTAAACACATACTGTAGACTCTTATGATCGGTGAACACATCTACATGAACATCATAAAAGTAATGACGCCATATTTTCAAAGCAAATACAACGACAACCAACTCTAGATCATGGGTTGGGTAATTCTTTTCGTGAACCTTAAGCTGTGTGGAGGCATAAGCTATAACCTTGCCATTCTGCATCAACACACAATCCAAACCAACTGTTGATGCATCACAATACACAACAAAACCTTGCATACCCTCTGGTAAGGTCAATAGTGAGGCAGTAGTCAACTATTTATTCAATTCCTAAACTTTTCTCACAAGATTCAGACCATTGAAACTTAACTGTTTTCTGACTCAACTTGGTCGAACGAGATGAAATAGATGAGAACCCCTCGATAAACCTTCTATAATATCCAACCAGCCCCGAGAAACTCCTAATATCAGTTAGAGATGTAGGTCTAGGCCAATTCTGCACTGCCTCTATTTTTTGAGTATCAATTCTTATTCCATCACCGTAAATAATATGGACTAAGAATGCCACAAACTTAAGCCAAATTTACACTTAGAAAATTTAGCATATAACTCCTTATCCTTTAGAGTTTGGAGAACTATTCTGAGATGACTAACATGATCTTACTCACTCCTCGAATAGATTAGAATGTCATCAATGAATACGATAACAAACATATCTAATGAAGGCTTGGATACTCTATTCATTAGGTCCATGAATGCTGTCAAACCAAATGACATAACTAGGAACTCATAATGACCATATTGGGTTCTGAAAGCAATCTTAGGCATATCGCTTTCTCTTACTCTTAACTGATGATAGCCCAATCTGAGATCTATCTTGGAAAACAAGTGGCACCTTGAATTTGACCAAATAGATCATCAATTCTCAGAATATGATACTTATTCTTGATAGTAACCTTGTTCAACTGACGGTAATCTATACACAATCTAAGGGAGCCATCCTTCTTCCTGACAAATAAGATTGGAGCTCCCCAAGGTGAGACACTTAGTCGAATAAAACCCTTCTCAAGGAGATCTTTTAACTACTCTCTTAACTCTTTTAACTCTGCTGGTGCCATCCTATATGGCGGAATAGATATATGAAGAGTATCAGGAAGAATATCTATACCGAAACCTATTTCTCTCTCAGGAGGGACTCCAGGTAGATCATCTCGAAAGACCTCTGGAAACTCGCTCATAACTGGAACTGACTCAATAGGAGGTGTCTCAACACTAGAGTCATTAACTTGAACTAAGTGATAAATACAACCCTTGGAAACTAACTTTCTCACCTTAAGGTATGAAATGAAACGACCCTTAGGCACTATTGAACTGCTACTCCACTCTATAACTGGCTCATTAGGAAACTGGAACTTAACAAATCTAGTTCTACAATCAATTGAGGCATAACATGCATGAACCCAGTCCATACCTAAAATAACATCAAAATCTATCATGTCTAACTCAACTAAATCAGCCATGGTGCTCCTGTGATTGACAGAAATGGTACAATCATGATAGAATCTCTCTGCTAGAATAGACTCACCAACATGTGTAGAAACACTAAAGGGCTCAAGAAGTTGCTCAGGAAGAATATCAAAGTTCATAGCAATATACAGAGTCACAAAAGATAGACTCGCTCCTGGATCTAGCAAAGCACAAACATCAAAAGTAGAGACTTTTATCATACCAGTAACAACATATAGAGAATTATCTTGCTCTTGGCGACTAGTGATAGCATAAAGGCAGTTTACTCCTCCGCCGGTCCCTGAAGTAGCTCCTCTAGGTGCAACTCTGTCTGGTGGAGCAACTGAAGAAGATTGGGCTTGATTGTCCCTATTTCCATTTCCTTGCCTGTTCTTAGGACACTCTTTCATGATGTGACCCTCTTGACCACACTTGAAACAACTAGTGGAGCTATCGTGACATGCTCCTGGGTGGTTCCTACCACATTTAGCACATGCAGGAGCCCAATTACCTCTTTGTGCCACACTACCTTGAGAATGCGCAGGTCTAGCTCTGAAATTTTGTGGATTCTGATTATTGAACTCACCTATGTTCCTTGATGCAGGTGCACTAACAGATGATGGAGCAGGTCCTTTTTGCTTATGTTATAAAGATGACTGTCGCGCCCCATTTTTCGCGAAACGGGTTTTGGTGCACGACCTAACAACTCTTTTGGACTTTGGGTGGTTGAAGAGTCGCCACCTAACGAATTAAGGCGCGTTAGGACACCTATCTAACCTAGATAAGTCTAACTAAAGGTCAACGAACCAGAGATCAGGGTAAGGGTTCAAATTACCTCGAGGGGAAGGTGTTAGGCATCCCTCGAGGTCCACAAATGTGGGTCCCGACCGTATCTCATGCAATATGTGGGGGTTACAAGTAACAATTAAGGTCACTTCATTCATTGGTTATTTGATTAAACATGCTAGCTAGGTGATAACTATGATTAAATAATTACGGTCAATTTAGTTATTTTAATTAATTAAGCATGCAAAAACTAGGTGATAACATGTAAGATTATTTCATTTATTTATTTAATTAATTAAACATGTAAAACTAAGTGATAACATAATGTCAAACAATTAAGGGGCACTTTAGTTATTTTAATTAATTAGTTAAGCATGCAAAACTAAGTGATAACATAATAACAAATAAATATTAAGCAATTAATAAAGAGATAAGCGGGGAGACAGAAATTGAACAAGTAGATAAGCAAATAACTTTTTTTTATTTTAAGCTACCCCAAATAATTATAATTATAAACAAATAAAAAGGGGCAAAAAGGGAGGGAGACTCTGAAGGACTTTTAGGATCAGCACTCGACTTTCATTACTTTTTCGATAGGCTTCCGTATAGGGACAGACAAAACCAAGGTTTGTCGCTTTAAGCCTGAGTCGATGTCATCATATCCATAGGGCCTAAACTACCCCTACCCCACCACCGCATGCTTTCGTCTCTAAAAGGTGTCTAACGTTCCCACTTAAGGTCCAAGAGGCATTGGACTACTATTAGGGTGGATTTAGACTAAAATAAAATATAATAGGCCCACCTAGACACCAAGTCAAACAATTTGGACGAGCATTTAGCACACAAGTCTCATGTTGGCCTCTAGATTATATTATTTAGCATGCTAGCAAACACACATAAAATGAAAGGTCTTCATGCTAAGTGTATGCATACAAACACATAAACAAGCTTCATAATAATAACTTAACAAGGACGGAGAGTTATGACACAATACATAATTTATTTATTTTATTAATAAAGCATACATGAATTATTTATTTATTAGTTGATTCAAAAATGGCGAGACAATTATTCATAATGCAGAAAACTAAAATATTTCGGGCAAAATTTTATTAAGACAGCAAAATTAAAGTGACAGATTATGCAGAAAAAAGTATATTAATGCAGTAGCGGATTAGATTATTATGAAATTTATTTTAAGTGACAGTCATTTTAATAGATACAGAAAATTAATCAGTAGCTAATTTTAAGTGGCAAAAGAATTAATTACGATATAAAAAATTAATTATTTCATGCAAAAGAAAATCTGGACAGATTAATTATTGATTAAAAAAGTTATATTGGCAGGATATCAAGGCAGAGTCGACTTTAAGTCAATTTATCTAAATGGGACGGAGTATAGCATGCATGGAAATAATTAATTGATTTTATTTTAAATGACAACAAAATTATATTGCAGGATTACTTAACAATGGCAGAAGAATGCAGCATAATTATTTAATTTATTTAACATGCTGAGAATTATTAGATTAAGATTTTAGCAAGCTGTTTTTTTACACTTATTAACCTATAGACATGATTTCTAAGTGAACAAGCTGAAAAGTTATTAACATATGAAGGACTACAGACAGCTAACAATTAACACTCTAAAATTATTGTAACTTAGTTTTAACATGCAAGAGTTATTAGATTCTAATTATTTTAAAACTCATGAACATATCTAAAGTTGCTAAATAAAATTATTAGGCATGCTGAAAGTAACGCTAGTCAGAGATCTCCACATAAATTATCACATAAGCGCACTTCCCGGTCATAAATTTCATATGTTGATTTATTTCAGATTAAAGGTAAAACAAAATTATAGGCGAACAGGCTTGAGATTAGATCGGTTATTATAACACAATTACTGGTTTTAACTAAGCGGTATAGATAGATTTTTATGACAATCACACGTACAAAAAAGAATGGAATAAAAGACACAATTAGCACGTATAACCCCTTTCCCCCCCTTAGGCGATCCCCAAGTTATGTCATATATATGAGAGTTAGAAGTTTATACAAATTACAAACCGAATAAAATAAAATATAAATACGAAGTACAAAATTCAAAAATGTAAAGCATAAGGTAGTCCCGTTCGGAATCCCGTCCCATGACAATTCTTCAACACTTGAACTCAAAGTTCAAACCCTGCTAAGCAAAAGAAAACAATACAACCAAAATATAATGCAAAGGACACATAATATCAAAATAGGACATACACATTAATTCACGCAACACACTACACAAATACAATCATACATATAGGAAGGGAGAAGACACCTGACCTCGATGCTTTCCTTGTATCAATATCCATTTTTGGACTTATGCATAAGAGTAACTAAATAATGATGCAAAGCAGTAATTAAATACATGTATGAAGGGCACCAACCGGTTAAGCAGTTAAAGATAAATCAGCAATGAAGACAAGTTGACTCCACTAATCGACCCGAACACAACAAGGGCACTTCTTAAGAGTTCACCGTAAATCCTTTCTTTTTAGTAGAGATCAATATTTTCCAAAGTATTAAGAGTCTGATGGTTCTAGCATGAGCGTGGTGAAATAAATAAAGGAGGGCCTGAGACGGATCTGTTGAGATCCGTCTTCCACCGATCCAAATTTTGGACTTCACCGGAGCTCGCTTGGTCAGAGCTATTGTTATTTCACTGGCTGGTGTGCATGGTTGCTAGTTGGAGCTGACTTTCACGGCTGCTGGCGTTGTTGTTCTCTCGTCCTCTCTCGTCTTCGCCGAAAGATGGAAAGAGACGACACCGCCTGGAGCTCGCTGGCTGCTGTCACGCTGGCTGTGCCATTTCACTGGCTTTTTGCTGCTGGTGGTCCTCTGGTGGCTTTCGCCAGAAAAAAGGAGGAGAAGGGAGAAGGAGGCTCGTCGGTCGGCTGCTGGTGGTGGTTGTCGGAGCTGCGCCACTCGCTGGCAGCTTCACCAGTCGCCGGTGGTCCTCGCCGGTTGCTGGTCAGAAGAAGAAGAAGAAGGGAGGAGAGGGGAAGGAGAGAGAGGGTCGTTGCTGCTACTAGTCACCGGAGCGAGGAAGAGAAGAGAGAGAAGGGGTGACAGCTAGAAAGGGAGAGAGGAGGGAGAGAGGAGAGAAATTAGAAAACAATTAGGGATTTTGGTCTTTGAGATAATAAAGGCAAGAGATGGATCTTTGATCTTGTCCGTTGAATCGAATATGATGGACGGTTAAGATTCGATCTTAGATTTTAACTAAAGGATAGACGGATGAGATTAAATGAGGATTTGAAATAGATTAGAGTAGGATGGCTAAAATTGAAATGAATAGGTGGCTATATTTGAAATTAAATTGAAATTGAATAGGCCAGAATTGAAAGGAATTAGAATAAAATAGGCTACAATTTAAATGATTTTGAGGGAAATTAAAGAAATGCTATCCAATTAAAGTACTAAACATATCATAACATTTTTATATAATAAAAATCACTTAAAATTTAAAACATTTTAAAACAAAATAATTATTTTGAGTTTTACTAATAATTTTAAAAATATCTAAATAGTATTTACGATAATTTTATAAAGTATGAATGCTAAAATTATAATTTTTAGACAAAATCGATTAAAATTTTAAACTCGAAACATTTTCAAGAAATACGTATTTAATCGAATAGCATTCCTAAAATTGCTAAAGGTCGGTCAAAATTGGGTGTCAACAATGACCGGTTGGCATTACTGTCCAGACTCATTCCCTGATGTCTTAGCCTTCTTGTTTCTAAATTCCTCTCTATCCCTCAGCTTATCTTCCTTATCGTGTTGCACATGAATCATCAACCTTGCTATGTCCATGTCCCCTATCAGCATAGCTGCCTTGCCCTCTTTGCTTGATAGACGAGACAACCCAACAACGAACAAACTCATCATGCTCCTCATGTCAGCAACCATACGGGGAAAGTTGGGTGAACTTAATGCTATATTCGTGCACACTCATAGGTTCCTTCTTAAGGGTGAGGAATTCACGTACCTTTGCTTCTCTTAGTTCACGGGGAAAGAAATGCCCCATGAAAGCACTCTTGAACATAGCCCAACTCAAAATCGGTGCATACTCAGCCCTACTCTTTTTCCACTGGTCAAACTAAGTCCTAGCAACACTCTTCAGTTGATAGACAACTAGTTCCACTCGCTAAGTATCAACAACATGCATAACCTCAAACACTTTTTGCAGTTCCTCTACAAAGTTCTCCGGATCCTCAGTGACACTTGAACTAGTGAAGCTTGGAGGATTCATCCTTAGAAATTCACAGATCCTAGAAGTATCAACCACTTCCTGTCGATTCTCCCTCTGTCCAACTTGATTGGTCATAGCCTGACTCAACATTGAGATAGGTCCACGGAACTCAATATTGGTGACCTCTCCTTGGGGTTGCACTTTAGGTGTATTAGGTACCCCTTGTTCCTCAACATTTCTCCTAGCAGGATGACATCGGACAGCTCTTCGTGGAGGCATGCTCTGAAATACACGCGCAAGCACGAGTTAGAAGGAAACTTTATACAGATTAACTCTATCGCACAAAATGAATATGAAAGAAGTGAGATAGTTCCTAAATGTTGCATCCTCCTAATTATAGATGTGGCGCACTTTACACCGATAACTAGGACTCTACAGACACGACTTCATAGACTCCCTAGGACTCTTGAACTCTGTGCTCTGATACCAAGTTTGTCATGCCCCGAGCCTACACCCTGGGAGGGACTACCACTCGAGAACCATTGTTGGCCCCAAGCGAACCTTGTCCTGGCTTAACTCTTAGAGGAAGACTTAAATAACAAGAAACAATCTCAAAAGATAACTCATGCAATAACTTAGAATGTTTTAAAAGAAACATTCGACTAGCCAAAATGGTAACTCAAGTACTAAAATATACAACTGAAAATGAAAGACTAATGAACTACAACTATCCATCTACAAAGCCTCTAAAACTATAAGGGATGTCGGGACAAGACCCCTGATCATCCTAACAATTGAAATAACAAAGCAATAAAAAGGGATCCTCATGAAAGCAAGGAGGCTCACCAACATCGTTGATCCTTGTTACCTGTATCTAAATCATAAAACGATGCAGGCCAAATGGTATCAGTATATTGAATGTACGATAAAGAGAGGGGAAGACTAAACATGAGATAAGCTTGAACTGAATTCTGAAAGAAACACTTACCTCAATTTTACTCAACTCATGGATACTCAACTCAATGTAGAAATAAACAACAGTAAAATGCAGTTTATATAAAGCATTTAAACAGTAGGTAACAACTCAATGTATCAAAGAAATACAATAACAACTCAATTATATATAATAAAGTAATATAATTTTGAGTGTGTCTAATCGACAACCATCACTATGAGCTATGTGATGATACAACGTCTCGCCCATGCTGCCAGATTTGTCCTATAACTTGCCGGAATATAGAACACCTCAACTAAGTGGATCCACTAGTCTATACTAAAAAACATTAAGGAATCATCCAAAAAGTACGACCCTTTCTACCCACGTTGTCTACATGATTTATGGAGACTTGAGTTATTCTAAACTCGTCCCCATATCGGTGCTCTAAACTATTCACAAAATATACTCAGCTCATATGTTTAAAAACATAACTCTTTCTCTGTGGTTTGAGGTTATTACTCAAAAATCTTATCTCTTAAAAGAGATGGAACTCAAAACTACTCATGAAAACTCATTTGGAAATCAGTGTTTCCTTTTATCTTAAATATGAAAACATTTACTCTTTGGGAGTACTTAGTCCCCATATACTCTTTTGAAGAAATGAACTTCACTCTTTACTCTTTACTCAACTCAAAACTCAAGTCTTAAAACTAGTTTAAAGCATTTGTAAAAGACTTTTGAAAAGACTCTAAGAACTCTCTAGACTTAGCTCCTAACTTTCCTTGAATTTGAATTTATGTATTCAAGGTCATGATTCATGTTTATGGATGATATCATGATGTTTAGACGTACCTTAGAGTGTAGCAATCAACTAGAAAACATAGGTACGTTTCAAGAGAACTCAAACGGAAAGAAGTGGAAAAGGGTAGAAGACCTGGCGATCCTGGCGCTTTGAGTAGCGCCGGGCGCCAGAGGCCAAACTACAGAGCTTGGGTTGGGGTGCTCTGAGTGGCGCGGTACCCCAAATCCCAAACTACAGAAAGTTATGTGGGGCGCTCTGAGTGGGGCGACGCCCCACCCTTCTTCGCTAGGTTTTTTATGAATTTTCTTATTCGTTTTTCAACCCTAAATCGTCTAGATTCAATTGGTTTCTTCTATAAACACTTAGGTTCGAATTCCCAACTAAAATATACAATAATCTACTTAACAACAAACTTAAATCTCATCAAATCATCTCAAGAACTTCTCCAACACTTAACCATCAAGACTCAAACTAAACTTCAACAACATTAATCAAGAACTCATATTTTCTACCTTCAAGAATGTAAATACGCTGAATTCAATCATGATTGGCACGTGGGTGAATGAACCCAATGCTATGTGATCTCACATACCTCATAGGGATTAACCCTTGGTGAAATCCGCAAGCAAAACCTCAAGAACGATGATGAACCTTGGCTTTTCTCCTCTTTTCTTTTCTCCCAAAGCCCTAGCGTAATTTTGTAAAGAGTAAAATGAACCAAATCAGTTTAGACCCTAATTAATTCACTAAAAACGAACTAAACCAATTGGGTATGGAAAATACCAAAATACCCTTTTAAAATCTGGTTAACTTTCCTTATCTAGACAACCCATCTTCGAATGGGCTTATTTCCCTCATACGAACTCACAAATGAGCAATTTTAGTGGCGTTGGAAAGATAATTCGAAGGCCTTTCATATAGTATCTTGTAGCCCACCTAACTCATCATCTTCCAGGAGTTATGGTCGTTTAAAGTTGATCCAAAACTTATACGTAGCTTAACTTGTCAAAATTTCCAAATTTGATTATTTCCAAAAATGGCTTCTTTCAAATTCTAGTTCTTACAAATAGCGGGGTTTTACAATGACAGACCAAGTCATTATATATCTAAGGAACTATTCCCAACCGTCCCTTCCTCTATTCTTTTAACTTTACTCTTCAGTGACTCTACACATTTAATGATGTTCCTTGCAACACAAACCAATACCTACTATAATCAACATCTTTTTTTGAAACCACAAAAAGAAAATTACTATTGAAATTCAAGAATAATATAGATAAATCTTGATTGGAACATCTTATTTCATTGTAGCAATTGCTACTTCTTTGAGACTCTTTGTGTTGACTTTGTCACCTCCAATGAGTCGGGAATTTTTTATTCAGTTTAATCTTTTAGCCACCAAATTTATGTCCACAATGCTCATTTATTATCTTTTTTAATATATAAAAATGTGTTTGAATTTTAGGTATGAAGCTTAAGGATGACATGGGTACAAAAGAGACTACGTCAATAATTTGGAAAAATAGGTAGAAGGGCGATGCTTAAGAGTGCACAAGTTGAATCAAGGCATCCTTGAGTGGAGAAAATATCATCAGAGGAGACAATTCTCAACCCCAAAATTCCATTCAAGGTTGGTGATGAAAAAAATCTTTCGGCAATCTTATTCAAGATCGCCGAAAGTAATAGACGCTTGAAAGACAAAATCAACTTTGTGAAGTCGGTTTATGATGGAAATAATAGTTTGGCATATTAATGATCATGTCAAGATCCAACCCACCGGACCGTGTGAATACCTACTCTAACACCTAGATATGAGAACCATTTCACCCAATTTTAAAAATGGGCAATGCAAAAATTAACAAATTATCACAAAATTTCTTTTATACAGTAAAACTTCATGAAGTAATAAATCTTCAAATAAACATTTTACAAATGACTAGAAAGTCCTTCCCAAGAATCTAGTTTAAACAGGTACAAAAGCTACTAGAAGAGTAGAGTTTATACAAGAAAATAGGACACAACCCCACCATAAGGAAAGGAAAATGGAGACTTTCGGTGATCCTTATCGTCTTCACCTATAAAATATCACTAACCATGCAATCAGGCCATGCCAAGTGGAATAGCAAGAGTAGTATGACTACAAACAACACGTATTGGTAGGTATCATTGGTCGACCCGAACCTACCACATAATATAAAATAGACATTCAGAAAAAACATACAATTACCACCAAACCACCTCGACAAGAACACTCAATGTTAACAATGAAGAAACAGAGAACCACCCCGTAATTATTATCTTTTCCCACCTTAACAACAATAAACAACAACTTTTACCATCCGAACTCCAAGCCCGAAAGCTTAGGCATGAAACCTCCCGTTAATCAACAAAATATCATGTAATTGGAAATAGGTCTAAACTATTCTGTTTAAAAAAACCTAGTCTACCTAAGTCCCAAGCGTCAGTTGATGAACCTTGCTCGTGAACTTCCAATTCTGTGAGAGAAAATCGTGATGAACGAGCATTGAAATTTCTTAGGTTTCGCTTGATAATATCTTCCCTCCCTTTCTCCCTTGTCCTGAGTTCCATGAGAGGGTTTTTGGAGCAGCCCTCGTCTATTTCCTCCCTTCAAAAGTGGGAAAAAAGAAGAAGTCACATTAACTAGGGTCTGAATTTACTCCAGCTCGCTATAGAGGCCATGCAGGCGCTGTAATGGCGCCACCATAGCATAAGGCTTCCCTCTATGGTCGGCTGACGTCAGCTCATCCAATTACAAAATAAGCCCATTTAATTCTGTTCTCAAATTTTTAATTTCGCACCATATATTCAGAATTTTGGGATTCCGCACGAGATGCCTTTTAGTAACGATGTGTCAAATCATTACAAATCAGTTCAATGATTTCGATTAGATCATTGATTGGTCAAAAGATTTGTTGAAAACATATAAATAGCCCTTTGTAGAGAGAGAAAACAAGTTTTCAATTTTTTGAATATTCTTGTATTGCAAAACTCTTCTATTAGGAAAAGGAACTTGTACTAGAAGATTATGAGAAACTTCTTGAGATTGAAGATCTTTGTTATTAATTTCTTGGGATTTTCAGTCAACTAACTTCTATGAGTGCTAACTTTCGTAAAATCTTTTTACCTTCGATTATGAGTAGCTAGTCTCTTTATTATTAGAGGTATGCAAGTGTATGGATGCTTAATTTGGTAAAGGGAAGGGGAATATGTAAACTATTTCTTAGAATGATCAAACTCTTTGCTGAATACTCTGCTTACTCTTCACTCTGTCTTTCTTGTGGCAAATGGCCCTCTATTTATAGCTGAGGATCCGGATCTAAAATTCAGATTTCAAACTTTGAATAAACTTTCTTGCCTGCCGGGTGCTCTTTGGGCCCCATCGTCACATGGCTTGTGAAGCTTTTTCAAGTGTCATGTGTCTTCTTTTTGTAGTGGAGTTTTAGTGGAGTTGTCTTTATAGTAGTGGAGTTGTCTCTTAGGACTTTGTTGTATGCGATCCATAGGTTGTATAGTAGTGTAGTTGTGTCTGGTTTTACCCTGAAACTTAGATTAGATGGAGGATAAAAGATTAAATTATGTTTTCCAAAATGTAGTCTTTCCATGCTCGGGGGTATTTAGTCTTGCTTCTTCTAATCTTGTCTGTGGTTGAAATAGGGTATTTCGCAATAAAGTCTGCAAATATAAGTCTTTATCTTTTTGAGCGCTGTACGAACTGGAGGCTTTCGCCTTATCTAAGGGTGTTCAAAATAATTCAGTTAAGATTGAGTGTGTTTGTAAATTAAGTTGTAAAATCCTACTCAGTACTCTCTCTTCCCTCCGTTATCTAGTTTAGTAGTTTTTTGTTACTAAATCTATGTAATTTCCCTCAAAATTACTTTTTTTTTAACTCTGTTCATCTCTTTCCTTTAACCCATATACTTAGCACCTGCTTCTTTAACTACACCCTGGGATACACAGTCCTTTCGGTTCCTGACCATGACGGACTTTCAACCTCCCAAGGACATTACAAGTTAATCCATCGGGGTTACTAAGAAGGTAAAGAACTAACCATTTACTAAGATTAAGTTAAAAATGGTACAACATTACATGAACAACATACATATTATACAATAGCAACATAACAATACATACAATACATACTTATTGGGAGAACTTACTAGATCTAGAAAGCGATTACTACTTACATTATAATGGTTGGAATGAGGTTTCCCTTTCGGGAGTCCCCGAGTAACCTTGCAGCTACTTGCAGAAAATTAAACACTCACACTCTTTTTACACAAACACAATAAAACTTCACTTTGTTTTTATTTTTTGAAAGGGAAGGGGAATATGTAAACTATTTCTTAGAATGATCAAACTCTTTGTTGAATACTCTGCTTACTCTTCACTTTGTCTTTCTTGTGGAAAATGGCCCTCTATTTATGGCTAAGGATCCGGATCTAAAATTCGGATTTCAAACTTTGAATAAACTTTCTTGCCTGCCAGGTGCTCTTTGGGCCCTATCGTCACATGGCTTGTGAAACTTTTTCAAAATTTAATAGTGTCCTTTGTCTTCTTTTTGTAGTGGAGTTTTAGTGGAGTTGTCTTTATAGTAGTGGAGTTGTCCTTTCTTTGTCTGATAGTGGAGTCTTAGTGGAGTTGTCAGTAGTGACTAGTGATGTCATTGCTTACATATTCTTTCTGTCTTTTTCTGTTGACGTCATTGCTTACGTATCTTGTATTTTCTAGGTATCCAGGTTGTGTAGTGCTTCGGAATCGAAACTCATTCCTGAATCATTGTCTTCGTTTGGGTCGTAGTGTTGAGGAAATTGGTCTATCGATGGATCGTTCTCATCACTTCTACTTCTTGCGTCTTCGGGATCAGAATCTGCTGGTTCTGGTTCTGGATTTTCTCTTATGATTTTTTCTTGTACTTCTTTGGTTTTTTCTTTATGTATTTTGCATAGAGAACTCTGTATTATTTTTTCTTTTTTTTTTTTTTTGTAAAAAACCCTTGTCTTTTTTGTTTGTCTCGAGTACCGTATTGAAACTTGCTGGCAAAATTCTCACACTTTTTGGCAAAGTGTCAGCCGTCAACGAATTTGATGAGTCTTTATCCGTTACCATTTGACTGGGACTAGCTGTACCTTTAGCCGATACAGTAGCTTTTTCTACATTCATTGGGGAATGCACACCCATCTCATCCATTTTATGTTGAGATGGAGAACTCTTTGATCCGTCTTGATGGTCTTTATTTTGTAATGGTATAATTTGGTTGGTATCAAAATGTAAACTCTTTATTTTTTCTTATAAGAACAGAATATGCTGGGTCATTTTTTCTTTGTCTTTTTCTAGCTGCTCAATTGTTTGGTTTAGTCTTTTGAATCCTTCGGTCATTGAAGAGCAGTGGTCACAAAAAAATATTTTGTCTGTGTCTTTTCGGATGTTGTATTGTAAGAATGGGTTTGTAGTTTGTCTTAGGGCTGGGCTTATGAAGTAGTTTGGTCCAAGATTCCCTCTTGCATAGTCTAATGCCTCGTTTAAATCATTAAATCCTTTGAAGAGAGGGGTTGGAAAGTCTTTGATTGAGTCTACTACTTCTATCCATGTCTGAAAAACTCCTGCTAGTTTTCCTTGAATGACTACATAGAATCTAAATTTTTTGTCTTCAATTTTGTTTGTGAAGTAATGGCTTAATGAATTTAACACTGAAATGAAATAACTATTGTTTCTTGGGACTTTGTTGTATGCTATCCACAGGTTGTCTAGTAGGCATCGTTGAGGTTTATCTATCTTTGTCTCTGGTTTTATCCTGAAACTTAGATTAGATGGAGGGTAAAAGATTAAATTCTGTTTTCCAAAATGTAGTCTTTCCATGCTCGGGGTATTTAGTCTTGCTTCTTCTAATCTTGTTTGTGGTTGAAATAGGGTATTTCGCAATAAAGTCTGCAAATATAAGTCTTTATCTTTCTGAGCGCTGTTCGAACTGGAGGCTTTCGCCTTATATCCTCCTGTATTCATTCTGAAAATAAATAATTAGTTTTCATAAGTCTGCTGAGTTGATCTGCTAGAGAGTTATCTTTCCCTTTTATATGTTCTAAGGATATGTTGTAAATAGATGTAGCGTCCAAGAAATTTAACCATCTCCTTTTACTACTACTTTTTCCTTCTATTTTCTGATGAAATTTTACGATGGCTTCGCAGTCAGTTCTTACTACAATTTCTTGTTTATTCATAATATATAGTTTAAAGCTGTTTAAGCCATATATAACCGCTAATATCTCTGCGTCTATACTGCTCATGTTTTGTTTTTCTTTGTACTTCCCACTTTGATAAGTGCATATCTTCTCTTCTTTCTTTTCCGCATATTTATTCCTCTTTGTCTTTAATACTGCTCCCCATCCTTCTAGACTTCCATCTGTCTCTACTATTGGATAGTCTGTTTCTAGTGGAAGGGATAGGTTTGGTATATTTTTAACCATTTGTTTTAATTTTTGGACTAATTTTATTTCTTCAGTGTTAAAAGTCTTTTGTCCATGTATTCCTGTTTTTGAATATAGTGGTCCTGTCACCTTTCCTAAGTCTTTTATGAAATTCCTCGCATAATTTAGTATTCCAAGAAATTTTTGTAACTCTTTAGTATTGTCTAACTTATCTGGCATTTCTAAAACCTTTTTGTCTATGTGTGGTTGTAGTTTTATTCTTCCATTTCCAATTTCTACTCCCAGAAATTTTATGAGGCTTTTGCATAGTTCCATCTTTTTTTTACTAATAATTATTCCATTATCTATAAATAATTTAAATATAGTCTGTAAATGCCCTAAATGTTCTTTCAGATTTTGGCTGAAAACTAATATATCATCTACATATACTAAAATAAAAATTTTATATTCCATAAAAAAACTGTCCATTTTTCGTTGGAAAATTGGGGGGGGGCTTTCTTTAATCCAAATGGCATTACTAGCCATTCGAAGTGTCCTTCTGGACAAGTAAAAGCGGTCCATTCTATACTGTCTTCATGCATTTTAACTTGCCAGTAGCCTGATTTACAGTCAAACTTGCTGAATATTTTTCTTCCTTGTATACGATTTATTAGTTCTGTTTTATCTGGTAATTTATAACCATCCATTCTGGTATTATCATTAAGTCTTTTATATTTTATTACCATTCTAGCTTTTCCTCTTACTATTTCACTGTGGTTCCTTACCATAAAAGCTGTCGATCTATGTCTTGAAGTGGATCTTCTTATTACTTCTAATTTTAGTAACTCTTTTATCTGGTCTTCAAATTCTTTCAGGTCTTCATTTGTTGATTCTATCGAAGCGGTTTTAACTATGTATTCAGGGTTAATGATGTCAAGTCTGCAAGTTATATGATTGGCTTCCCAATGTTTTAGGGGTCGCTCTCCAATTATCTCTAACCTGTCTAGAATAGAAATTACTTCATCTGAATCTTTCTAATCTTTTATTATTCTTATATGCTGTAGTCCTTTTTTGAAATTGTAAAGCTCCGTATTTATTTCTATTAAATTATAACTTTTTTCTATCTGTATATCTAGGCTTATTTCTGATAATTCTATTTCTTTAATTTTTTCCTTTTCATCTATAATATGTATCTTAGTACAAGTGCATTCTTCTCCTTTATTGCATTTTGAGGTATTTGTTTTAGGCTTGTTTTTAAGATGTCTAGATTTTGTTGGAATGGATTCCGTTGTTATTGCGGTCTGGGTAGTATGTTTAGAAAAAATTACTGCATCTCTAGTAAGGAGACAACTTCCATTATTATGCAATAAAAAATCTAATCCTAAAACAAAATCTACTCTAATATTTAAATCTCTAACCCATATTTTTTCCATTTTATAAGAGGGTTTATAAAAGTCTGCACACGTATTTAAGAATCTTATTTGAGCATTACTAACATAATGTTTATATATGTTTGAAGATCCATCCATCTGCATGGCGCTTTGTGGTTCCGGAAATTCTTTTATTATATCTAGAGGCAGGATACTTCTATTTATTATGCTTTTTGTACATCCAGAGTCTACTAAGGCTAAAGTTTCTATTTCGCAGTCTTGAATCATTATTCTTGTTAATATTTTTATAGTATTAATTTTCTTGTCCTCATTACAAATTAGTCCCTCAAATGATTTATAGTCTTCTTTTTCATTTAAGAGTTCTATTTCTTCTTCTGGTGTTGTATTTTGATTGGTTTCTTCTGCCTTTTCTTTTCCTTTTTCTAATTTTTTTATTCTGTCCTCTATGTCATCCAATCATCCATCCATCCATCCATCCATCCATCCATCCATCCATCCATCCATCCATCCATCCATCCATTCATCCATCCATCCATCCATCCATCCATCCATCCATCCATCTATATATCTATCTATCTATCTATCTATCTATCTATCTATCTATCTATCTATCTATCTATCTATCTATCTATCTATCTATATACTACCTTAAAAGCTAGCACGAACTCCCAAACTTGAATGTTGAATTACTATAAAACCCCCAATTAAGAATACTCAATTTATTTTATTTATATATTTATTTAATTGTATTATATTAAAAGTAGATACCTTTTCACATTAAAGGGTTGTGACTTTTATGATGAATTGTGACTTTTCCAAAGGTTGTGAATTTAATGACGGGTTGTGACATTTCCGATGAGTTGTGAGTTTTCAAAGGATTGTGATTTTTCCAAAGGGTTGTGACTTTTCCAAAAGGTTGTTCCTTTTCAAACAAAGTCCAAAAGCAATGAAGGAAATAGAAGACTTAAA
>JAJOOS010001499.1:0-38590 GCA_029582725.1 Solanum chiquidenum | reverse complement strand
GAGAAATCCTTTGTCAAGATGATAGGAGAGGAGAGGAAACCAGGCGAAGACTTTGTAATTCTCTCCTGGTGCTGATATTTTTTAAAATTACCTACCTTAATAATTTAAAAAAAATAGAAGAGGAATCCATGGGTGTATCAATTGGAATGTTTTACGGTGCAAAACTTGAGAGATTGATTGCACATTGGTGAGATGGAGACATATCTGCAAGAGAAGTGGTGAGACCCCACTTCTTCATTGCGAGTACGCAGATGGGATTTGGAATTTGGTGTAATGCATGTTTAACATTTCATGGCTGCTTTAGAACTGTTACCAAAGGCAGTCGTCAAATTAGAGAGAAAGGTCAGTGAAAGAACCTTCAACCTTCATGAACCTTCTAGAGGACTGTAGAGAAACAAATAAGTTTCAAGGGTTGAGAAGCCTGTGTGAAAATCAAGACTGCCTACTTTTCGACTTGTATTTCTGGTACAAAGAAGATACTTTTTGTAAAAAGATATTTGTTAGATTTTTCTTAATACTACACACTTCTATCTATTTAACTTTTGGCACCTCCTTGTGTCTATGAATGAGATGATTCTTTTGACTAATCAAAACAATTAAAAAAAGAGAGAGAGAAGGTAAATGCATCCAGGTAACAGGACTGGTCAGCCCTAACTAGCTGAGCATTGAAGCATACTTGTTGCCATTTGTTGCTTATCAGGGTAACAGGATTGGACAACATTAGATTAAAGCAATTACCCCATTTCTGCAAAAAATAAGCCAAAGTCCCAGATTCCTTATCACTCAAACTAAAAGCTTTCAACAGACAAAAAAGTACATATAATAATCCTAAAAAATTTACGTTACCATTTTCAAAAAAAAATAAAATAATCCTAAAAAATTCCCTCACATGGCACCAATGAGTTCCAAAGGTTTCAAATGCTTAGAGACATAGGCAAAACAATCCTACAGCTAACCGCTTAATTGTTTAGATGAGGTGGTTCCAACTATCCAATATGTTTTACTGGTGTTGCTTGGATACAATCAAGAAGACTTGATGCAAGTGAAAACTAGAAAATTGGAATAGACTTATTCTGGAAGACACATATATTTAGGCCTATTCTGGAATTTGGCAACAATGTTTCATGGCTAATCAGCTCTTATTATATGCTAATTAATGGTTTTATGGCATCATTCCGTAAGACATTGGGTAAACTCATCTTTTATATATTTCAAAGGGAGACATTGGGTAAACTCATGCTACCTAACTTTTGTTATTAATTGAATATATCTTTTGGTCTAGGCTTCAGTGAAGAACTGGAAATCCAAGTCTAACGATAGTGTAATCAAGTGTAAGTCCCCATGTTGTAATTTAATCAGCCAAAGAAAAAAACAAGCATCTTGGCAAATGATACCTAAACAGATTAAGGAGAGGTTCTCAGATCAGGGATGGCCATTATCCACAGAATTTAGAACCCATCTGCCACGGGGCCTCACGGAATTCTATGTTATCAAAAGAAAAAAAGAAGCGAGGTTTTCAAATTTTTTTCAATAACCTTCCAAATCCTCTGTTCATGTATTTGTCATTTCCATCATGTATTCTGCTTTATATTCCAGCACCCTTCCCCCCATACATAACTCCATTTTTATGTCTCAAAATTTTGTTGCAGTTTACTAATGGAAATTCATCCCTACATGTCAGCTCCTATAACCCAGAAAAAACTAATTAGGAGATGACCAAAGTAAAAGCTTAAGGCTCTAGGGTGAATAATGACAGCTAATTCATTTTCTTGAATAGAAAATCTGTGGAGCAGCCAGGATAGTATAATCTGAGACTTCAGCTAGGCATCGAAGTGTGAATCCAATGATGCTCCCATCTATGTAAATCAAATTATGCTCCCTCTATATGGTGATGTCAGTTACATCTAAGGTTTTCAATTTATTCATCTTCAGGTAGACAGAAAGGTGAGCATAACAAAGAAAGAAAGCTTCAAGGATTAATATAACCTTTTAACATGAATCTGGTACAACTAGATAGGGCTCATAGGCTTCATCGGATAAATTTTACATTATGGAAAAGCTTATCTCATGAGTTTTTCCATTCAAGATTTTAATCCAGATTTGAAATTCTGGCACAACTATCTGCAGTCCAAGGAAGCCTCAGTGTCATAGCATTACATAATCTATGGCAATACATTCACTTATAGGTCTTTCTCAAAAAAAAGCATTCATTTATAGGTCACTTTGAATATAAAGGAAAACATTAGCTACTGGATTAGAATCTGTGCTGCAGCGGAACTGCGGAAGATACACGTATCCAGAACTTCACTGTTTCACTGATTTATGCTGGTTTCAGAATATCACTCAACTTTTTTCTTTTCTAGTTCAACCAGTGAAACTGCAAATTGCATCCATTGATATGGATGACAGGGTATTTGAAATAACCTAACATTTCTACTAATTGACAGAAAGGTGATATTTTCCAATTTATTTTTTCACTTCTAACTTTATAATAACAAATATATGCATATATCTGGAACAGAGCTTCCTCAGACTACTTGGCAAAAATCATTTCAATCAAAACGATGAAATTGGATCAGAGAATGAGAAGGCCTTCAATCTCTTGCTTTTTCCCCTTAACACAATAGCAGACTACGAACATTGCTTTGATTCATCAGTAAGCACTGAGTCTAACAAATCAAATCCAACAAATCTGCCTAATATTTTTACCACAGTAAATTGCATTCCGTAGTTCTGGAAACGAAGTGTTTTAGCTTGACAGGCTTCTTTTGGCTTAATTTTTCCTTGTCTTTTCTAATTGCTTTTTCTTATCACTGTACTCCTTTCAAGGTTCTGAAACTTGGTCTTCAAATATGGAAGTCTATCTTCTTTCCCCTAATACTTTTCCTCTATGAGGTTGTACTCTGAAGATATAAAGGGTTCCAGATTTCATGTAATAACCTACTTTAACCAAGTTCCTTGTTTTTCTTTCTTAAATAATTATGGGCTTGTTATTATTTTTCTTAAACAGTTGTGGGTTGTGGGCTTGTTATTATTTTTCTTAAATATTTGTGGGCTCTAGGCCAGCTTGCATGCACCTCAACCAATTCCACGGGGGTACCTGGTACCTCCCACCAGCACAAATATTGTGTAACTATGTCTACCAAGGCTTGACCAGATGAAAAAAAGATCACCTAGTATTTTTGCCTCTGCCGAGATTTGAACCTAAGAGCCCATGGTTTCAACCCACTTCATGGCCAGGTTCCCTTGTTATTATTTAGAAGTTCTTACGGAATTCTCCGCTTTACAATTGCTTTGAATGCAGCAGTTTTAAGAGTATGCCTGTTCCTATAATATTAAGTCAAAAGAAATGTCGCCGCACCAGCGGAACCTGACAAATTATCATTTTAAGAGAGATTTTTATTAAATTAGATAGTAGTGTTCCATTAAAGCAAAGTACCAAGGGATTACTGCAAAAGAACAACAAAAAGATTACATCCTCAATTCACTACATCCCCGCAATTTGTTCCTTCACAAAAAATATAAATTCTGTAAGCACCTATATTTTACAATAGATATATGATGTTTTCTCCATTACGGCATCTCTCTTATTTTGAAATATGCTGAGATGAAAAAGATGAATGCTACTTCTTTCACTTGGTATTTTTTATCGCTTGAGATTAGAAAAAGATAACAGATTTAAAGAGGATCCATGCTGAACAAATTTTATTTATTTTTTTATGACAAGGGAAACCCGCAGCCGCTACCCTTTGGGTGCGCAGGGTAAAAACCCCGCTCCTATGCAATAGCTCACAAACCACATAGGAGAGGTAAACCGCACTAGGCAAGCCTGGTGCGACGAGCTCGACCCAGAAGGCAAACTCCTTGCTTTCGCTGGCAAGGGGTTTCGAACTTGAGACCTCCAACATGGAAGTCCCAAGTTCATACATAGGACCAATCTTCCTTTTTTGGGTAACCGATAAATTTCCAAGGGCCAGTAACACAGAAGAACAATTTTATAGCTATTTAATACGAACTCCAACATTAGTTGTCATCTACTTGATAGACAACATTTTATTATGCTTTCATATCCCTAACAGATATATCAAACACAAATGAAAAACAAAGACAAGCTAGTAAAATGACTGCATTAACTGAATTCACGGAAACAATCGGCATTAACAGATAGATGACTAGATTAGTGAGGTTACCTTGCCCAAAATGCAACCAACTGAGGTTGCCATTGCCTGCATCACACCATGTGCTGAACTAATAGCATCCTTCAGGTTTTGTATGTTAATCTGCCGATATTAACACAGAAAAATTACAAGTGGCCTTTTTGTGATTCAGTGAAGAACAGAAATAAACCTAAAACCAAAATATGTGTGTCCCACAACTACATACATTAGCTCCTCCAACAACCGGCAGACGGAGAGTGCTAGCTTTCAAGGCTTCAATTGCTCCAAGAAGTGAGATAGAGTGTTCTTTATCAAATGAAGCCCAAACTTCTAAGGACATCATCTACATACGAAAAGAATCAACTTAGCTCAGCAATGATCATATCATGCCTACAGTTATTCTCTTTCTGATAATTATAACAAGGCCAAATCAATTATATCAACTTGAAGACACTTTCTAAGAGTCTCAGAGGCTTGTACAGAGTAACGAATTGCAGTTAATATTAAAAACTATCAGATTTCAGATCTGGACTTGGTTTGCAGATAAATTGGCTCTACTTTTGCTGATGTAACTGACGAGGATGGATGATATATGAAAAATAAAAGATAGTATTGTGCACAGAAAGTGTAAACTAAGTGAGGAAACTAGATGCAATTTTATTTGCAAATCATAGTCATAAAGTAAGTAGTTTAGGGTTTTTTCGTATATTTTGAAGGTGAAAACTGACATCTAATTTTTTGAAACTGGTAACATGGTGAAAACTGACATCTAATTTGTATATGGTAATCTTACTACTGCAAGTCATAGACTACTTTTAGTGAAATGGTATCCTGTGGAATAGTAGAAGTGTGCGCAAGCTGGCTCGGACACCACCGTCATTTTAAAAAGGGGAAAAATAAATAAAACAGAAGGCTCTTTTATAATGAACTTATAAAGCACAGGAACTTGCATAGTTACATGTAGAAGCAACGATTTTACAGTGAGTTTTCCAACATTATGAATATGACAACAAACTTATCTATTTTTCCTCAACTGCTCATTCAATAAGCAAGGCAAGTATCAATATGAAACAAAAACAACTCCTTTGATCGGAAATTGACCTAATTTATTATTTTGGGTTATTCCTAAGGTAAATGCATTTCTGAAAAAGAAACTTCCCATCTCACTCTTCAATACTTTCTCAATATTCTACTATGAAAAGTTCATCTGACACCCAGTAAAATGGGTTCAAATTCTACTGGAATTTTAGTTTTAGAAGTTACTTCTATTTCAGTACAATAAATTTCATCTGTTTTCAACTATTTTCTTAACCATTGTGCCCACATAAATTTCAACTTGTATTGGCATGGTGGAAGTATCTATTCATCCCATTCTTCAAATTTTAACTTTGACTTTATGCTACCAAAAAAAATCCGAGTGAACTTGCAGAGATCATAATTTCAGTAGAAAAATCTGACAAAAAATTTCAAGTGTAAAAGATTATTACTTGCTGGGATTTTACAATTTTTAGTAGATCTTGCTTTTTTATACTCAATGAAGGACCTGAACTGATTCCACTTGTAAATTCAATTTTAGTCATGATTCATGGATGACACAGTTGAGGGTTCTATTTCATATGCCAAAGAGGTAGATCAAGCAACACTATAATTCAATAATAACCAGCAGAGGAAAAAGGCAATTATGAGGAGTAAGAAGCAAAGCAAATATCCAAAAAGCTGACTGCAGCAGGTTGGTTGATTTAACCATGTAGGGAATTTCTTTTTAACAAGAATATATCAAAATAAGGATGAAAATAGCAGATCAATTCACCGAAAATCCAGCAAAATTTATAATATTGAAAATGTGCAACGGGAAAAAAAGGCTGAGACCATACCTGTCCCTTTAAAATGGAAGCTAGCTTCAGTTTTTGCCTCAGCAACTGTAGCCTGTGTCTCTTCTTAGTGACTGTATCACGTAGATCTGAGATTGTTATCCATGCATTCCAGAGAGTTTTCTGCAAAAAAGCTCAATATGTTTTTAAAATGGATTACAATCTTGCTTATGAATCAGCAGAATCTTAATAAAGGAACTAAGATAATGCCTTCAAAAGGAAGATAGTAAAGTGGCCTCAATTAATAGAACACTCCATTCATTCTTTTTGTAGCAGCTTACATGCAGCCATTCAGTACCTAATGCGCTGATAGATACAATGTGTACATCCAAAAGAAATTAGCTAGAACAACATTCTGTATGGTCGAATTGCAAAATTCAATACCTTTTTCTTTTAGAAAAGTTGCCTACCGTGATAAACAATTACTGGGTTGACAAATACAATAACCTAAGTGATTAGCACAAACTCCACTATGTGGAACACTAGCATAAACCTTTTTAAAACACAGAAATAGATAATTTCTCAATTGTATCACTTGATATGCATGAATCTCAAACATGAGCTGGTAAAACTATAAGCAAAAGAGTCTTCATAACAAGTTTAAAACATATGCTGCTCAAATCATAGAAAGTATTTCTATAAACAATAACTCTTTCCATTTTCCCCAACAGAGGCCTGATCTCTGATAATGAGCCATTTTTAAAAAAAATTGATAACCGAGAAATCCGTCTGTGACCCCCCTTTGGACCAATCACAGCCTTCTAAACTCGGTGGATAATGAGCCATTTTAATATCCAAATACAATGGTTAAGTAAAATTAGCCAAAGTGTCATGTAAGGACCAGTTGCAGTTGTTCCAATCTTATATCCACCTAGTTAATTGAAGCTATTTTCATGACAACTTAAACAAAGTGAATGGGATCTGATCAAAGCTTTCTAAGAAAAGAAGTGCAGAACCATCAAATTGATCAACGTTAATAGATAGAATTTCACTGAGAAAAAAAAAGTGCCCCTAAATTTTACCTATCTGAATAGAAAGTGAGAAGAACAACGGCCAAATAGATGATCTTATAGCTTTGGTTAAAAACAACACATGCATCATCTCTTATCCACAAACTATAATTGAAGGTTGATTCTTATAAGACCAGGAAGCAAGAGAGTTCCTTACTAGGCTAATGGCACAGCCATGCTCCTAGCAATATGAACTTATTAGTTTGGACAGCAGCTTCAGACACAATCTTAACATGAGATAATTATATAAGGAACAAAAGAATAAATATCAGCTGGTAGTTTTGTGCAAAGAAGCTAATGAATATATATGGTAATCTTTTTGCTCATTCTCTGTAAGATAGCCAGCCAACCAACAACGGAGTTTCTCGTTGCAACGTTCCGGTGAACCAGACAATGCCTAGGACTGTTATTCGGACTCTTTGATGCTGGAGGAGGCAGAAAAGAAGAACCAGAGGAGTAGAGCTTGGAATGTAATCCCACAAGCTGTTATGCAGATTATATGGAGAGAACAAGCCCGAAGGAAATTCAAGGAATAGGTACAATGTTTGATCAGATTTTAAAATTGCACCTTTTTCATTATTTTAGAAGTAACAAGAACCCCACATGTATAGAAAACAAGTTGGATTCCTAGATAGGACCGCTAATCTCTAAAGGTCTATGCAATTCAACCTGTGACTTCTTTGTCCCTAGATGTCATCCATTACCTACCAAAGAAAATCTCCTGTAAGAGGAACAATTTGAAGTGACTAGTTCTCATAGTTCTTCTGCAAATATAAAGAATCTGAGCTCCCCTTTCTCTTAATTCTCACAACGCACATAGTCAGAGCAAAACAGCTAGATACTGAGGTGAATGGCAAATCAATCAATCAACTACAACTTAATTCCAAACTAGTTGGAGTCCACCTATGAATCCTCTATATATTCTGCTCTATTCGGGCCTATTTGATTCAATAATGGTAAGTTATTTGTCTTTTAAGGCAAATTAGGGTACAAATTTCAGGATAGCAAATAGACAACATAGATGAGAAATCCAATTCAAGTTAAGAGATTCAAACTTTCAAGTAAAAATGCAGCTTTACCTCTGCACTGTGTTTCTGCACCAGCAAAGTTGCTTCACTCGTAGCGTTTACAAAGCGCCATTGTAAGTGTCGATTGTAAAGAAGCCGCAGCAAGTGTGCATCAACAATTCGGTTTTCCCCTACCTTCCCCCTCCGAACATCAACAGCAAAACTAAGAACTGATGGGGTCTCAATGAAGTTACTATTAATGGTGCTAACCACATTTCTGACACGAGATGGACTAGGCATTCCTCTGGAAGGAGATGATCCTATAAGCTTACTAGGAGATGCAGAGCGAATGCCACCACGAATAGGTGATGACATTGCTCGAGGGGACGATACTGGGACATCACTATGGTACTTTCTCAACTTTGGTGGCGCAACCAGTTTGGACCCTGGACTTGTCGATAGAGGTGAACCTGGATCCTGCAATCTCCTCAACCTACTGTTTGTTTCTTGCCAAAACCTAGCAGAAACTACAATCCCACGAGGCACACCACGTATACGGGAACTTCCACCACACTCCTGCACTCCTGTACTACCAGAAGAAACACTATCCGTGTCAGATGCAGTAAGATCAGATGGCAGAGTAGAATCATTATTGGCTGAATTTACATCCTGAGCTTGTTCAACAGCCTTTAAAGGCTCTGCATTTCCTAAATCAAGACTCAACCTGCCATCAAATGAAGCCCTCCTTTCATCAATCATAGATTGCTGAAGTGTCCTAATTACATTCCCAGATCCAATGACCTTGTGTCTGTCCCCATTACTACAATCTAAGCTCCTAGCCAGCAGATTCCCCTGCCTAGACCTCCCCGGCCAACGGTGCTGATCAACAGGCTTAGAATTATCCAACTGATCCGCCCCATCAGCTTTCCCTCTAAGGGGAGTGGTAGTCCTCCTCCTCTCAGGGGTACCCTTCCTTAAACTACTCAAATTTGGAGAAGGTGGAGCCGCTTTAGTCTTACTTACTGGAAGTGAATAGGTTTCCCCTTGAAACGATACAGATAAACTCCTAGTAGATGTCACCAGCAGCCTTGTTGCTGCAGAAACTTCAGCTACATTGCTTACTTTTGAATCAAGATCAGCTGTAAGTGGCCTGGAAACTGAGGTCCGCCTCCTGTCCACTGAAACAGATCTTTTGGAAGCTGTAGCCGGAGTATTTGACAAAAGGGTAGAGCCCGAGTTTCTTGAAATCAAAGGAGACGGAAATCTTCTACTAGAAGAAGAAGTTGAAGATACTGAAGAAGAATTTGAAGAAGAAGTTGAGGTTGAAGGAGACATATACCGAGATTGAACAGTTCTTGATTTGGGTCTTTTTGGGTTAACAACTCCATTGTTGTCTTTCTCAGAGGGCAGTAATGGGGGTCTTCTTGAAGTCTCATCTTGTGATGGGGTTTTGGGGTTTTGTCGGCCAGTTGAAACTGCTCCAGAAACAGCAGCAACCATCATCACACACACACACACACTTTCTCACTCTCTCTCTCTCTCTCCAAAATGGGAATTCACCTCTCACATTGTATTTTCAAAACAAAATACACCTACCCGTTAACTCTTTCCATGTCTCCATGGCTAAAATCCTGCAAGAAAGATTCAAGATTCAAGAAATCCCACCATAACTCAAAACCCCATCATGTATTTCTGCTAAAGTATACATTTTTAATCAAGATTATACAGCTAAAAAGGCACAAAGATGACGAAACAGAAAAAGTTTCCGGCGAGAGTGAAGAGGAAGAGGTGAGGGGAAAAGGGTCAGATTTGGGGGTACAGAAAATTGGTGCATCTTTTAGCTATGGGTGATTTTGGGGTTTTGTGAATCTTTGGAAAGACGTTACGCTAAGCAAATCACAATTTTTATGTTACAATTATATTTCTTAATGATATTTAATTTGCTTCCTTTCCACTACTTTATAATAATGTAATTTAGTAGTAGTAATTAGAAAATGATTATTTGCATCAATTAAAACAATTACTACTAATCTTTGTTTTTGTTGATTGCAAGTGTATTGATAGAGGTGTCCCAACTCCATATACAGTTGGGAAAATAATAAAACATAAAAAAGCTCCCATACTTGAAATGCAAGTAATTACTTTAATATTTTTTTTGCTTTTTAAAAAATTTATCCTTTCCCTTCGTAATGAATATGACATATTAAGAGAAATATAATGTTTTAATGACTCTCAACTCCATAGTATTGAAGGGGCAACTTTATGGATCCTTCATTTCTTTTTTAAGTTTATTAGTATATTAAAATCATAATTAATTTTTCAATAATGCCTCTATATAAAAAAAAGTTAGGAAAAAAAATGTTAATAATGATAAATTCGATTTCAAACAATGCACATAGAACATCACACATATAGAGAGAGAGAAAGAAGAGAAAATATTAGTATAAGTATAACCACATCAACAACTTGTCTAAAAGTATATTTGTTTGATACGAGCGAATATTATCATTCATATAATTCACATAGTACATTCTGACATTCTCTTTTTATCTGGTTTAAGCAGTGTAATATGCATATTATATAAAGTGAAATGTTGAAATAACGATCTACTTTTTCTTTTTAGTTATTTTGTTTTCACATATACACATAATTGAGTTATATTTCAATACTAAAAATACTATAACTGTATTAAGATAAATTGAAATTTTTTATCAACATTGGACAAGTAGTCTACTAGACCATAACCATTCAACTCTTTCTAACTCTAGTTGTTGATCTTTCTTTATAGATCTAAAATCTAACTAACCTTATATACAAAATTTGTACCTTTTTTTTTTTTTTTTTGGACAAACATGGAAATTATATTTTTTTGCTATATGACAAATTAAACTATTTATACTTATTTCAAATAAGAAAGACATATTATACTTTTGTTAAGGCTTGGGTGTCAAATCAATTCTAAAAAAAAAAACAAAAAACAAAATTAAGAATCTTTATATACCCTACTTCCTAATTCCCTCAGTTATACTATACTATGAAGTTAAATAACATATATCTCCATAATATTAGAAATTTGGACAACTCAAAATAGTTGAAAAGTTAAAAGCCCTAGCTAGTAGATTCCATTTGTTCCTAGGGGTCATGCTAATCTTGGTCATCTTCTTTTAGTTACTTTTTTAATTAATTAACTACCTATAATTTTATTGGGCAGCAAAGCTATTTATATAGGTTAACTAACATAACACAAATTTCATAGTTTGACTATTAAGTAGGCCCTTAAACAAGAAATGCTTAAAAAATTAGTAGCTAATAGTAATTAGAGGCAACAAGCCAAGGAATCTATAATTTGAGCAAAGATAACTAGAATGGGGTTTTAAAGAGTTCAATTATTATACAAAGTCGACATATGTATAGATTATTTGCATAATCTGATTAAATTGATCTACAACAATAAATATTTATTTATTATAAGGTTGATATGCACACTAAAAATTTATATAACTTAAATTCGAAAGTAAGACAAAGAATGACATGGATGGATACAATTCATATAGGCATTAAATTTGTGTGTTTTATTTGCATGTGAGCATTGCTAAATTTAGTGAAGTTCCAACACTGTAGAGAGTAATAAAGTACATAGTATATAGTTTGTGTATATCAGAAATAAGTGTATGCCAACTTTTTAAGTTGAGTGTCAATTGTGTCTGTCTAAAGTTGTTCATATGGATCATATGTCTTTTTCACTAAAACATTCCATTCTTTTTCTATATAATATATGATGATCCATCTAAGTTTCCTCCCTAGCTTTATGAATGGAACATCTACCACAATACTAAAAAATCATGTATTCCTGTGTATATCTTAAAAAAAAATTAAAAAAAATACATCTTGTTTAACATACATAATTGATTCACGTATTACAAACTTTCTAATGTAGTTTCATGTTTGACATAGTAATCAATTAAAACATCAAAACCACCATAGTAATATACACTCAAACTCACCTACAAACCAAATTGCAACACTACTTAGGGATGTAACTAGAATTCTAAGTTGTCTTTTTTAAAATTCAGAATATATAATTAAACTCAGAATTCTGAATTCGTCTCTACCATTACTAATAAGAGCACTATTTCCCCATTGAAAATTGTTTGGTTATTCGCATAAATATTTTGATTGAATCAGTGAGAAAAGATAAAATAACATGAATGTTTTTCCTTCGGAAAAATTGTCACTATTTCAACAAGAATATATTTTCCCCATGCATCTAATTCTCATTGAACTGGTTTAGAAATGAGTGGAAAACCTATGTTTCTAGTAGTGCATGACTTACATAAAATTTAATTTTACCGATGGTATTAATCACAATATATTCCAAACTTGAGATAGTAGGAGTATAAAAGATTACCTTGAGGATGGGAAAGGAAGAAGAAGTAGTAAGTAATGGGAACTCTTGCCTTGTAATCTTTGCAAACAAAAAGGTTCTAATAATATATATATGCTTCAAATTAATTTATTTTATTTTATTTTGGTTAAATATTAATAATCGAAAAAGTTCTTGCTAGTTCCAGCGCCCTAGTAATAAGATGCTCCGTCCCACTCATTGTTTCTTCTATTTTATGTCTTAAAAATATATAATATTTCCATTGCTTTTGCCGCATTTTGCTTCTCTCCTTGTTCCTTCACTTTGTTTCCTTCGCCTTAAATTATTCAATACCCTATCTAATATTTAAACGAGTTGAGTTGTGACTCGTTTGAGTTGATCATTAACTTAACTAGTTGAATTTGAAATAATTTATTAAACTATTGTGTCAAAACGAAATTTATAAGAATACAAGTGAAATTAGAGTATCTCAATGAATTATAGATCAGTCCAAACTTAAATATACAAAATCAAAGTTACATTAAAAAAAAAAAAAAGGATGGGTGGGTTATGCCCCATTAATTATATGGTTCATTTTGACCCAACTATTTAAACTTGATCCAAGAAAACTTTTGGCTAACGAGGCTATACCCGTTTCCATTTTTACGGCTAATTAAGTTCTTATTATTATTTCAAGAAGTAAATGATTGCAAATCTTAAAGTACATAAATATGTATAAATTAATTAGTATGTACCCGGAACCCCACTCCCGATCCCGACCTTAATCCGACGATCGATCTCAATAGTATTTTTCAAGTCCGGTACTATTATTGTATTTTCTCATAATGCTCTTGGGATATATATATAATATTTTCTTATTATTAACTAATCACTAAAAAAATAAATAAGAAAAATCATTTATTTTTTAAAAAAAAAACATTTTTTCTTCGTGTGAAACACACCCATAGTATTTGATGTTGTACCAGTAGTACCATAAACCATATAAATATTTTGGGGATTAGTCTCTAGACCAGGTATAACATTATTTGGGAGATTTGATTTAATTTTATAGTCATTTATAAAATGTTTTTTTTTCTTTACAATTGATCTGAAAATATTATTTTTTTTATTTAATTTATAAATAATGATCATGAGAAATCATTTTCACGCCTTTTATTATTATAAATAACTATAAAAAGAAAAAAAAGTCAAGAATCATATGTTTTGAGTTAATTATGTAAAGCCAACCTGCGTAGGTACGGAGCTAGGTTCATGAATAATGTGTGTCTCATATTTACATCAAAATACGTAATAATTTAAAACAGAACCATTTGTTGCCAAACATTCACATATATTGTCAGAATTTTCATGTCCAAAGAAGTATTCAGTTTTATTTTTTTTGAATTTATGTTCACCCGTGACTTTATTTATTTCCTATATATAATATGCTTCTGTCTTTTAATAAGAAAGAGATGATCAAGGTGAAAGTTGGAGCAGGTAGGGCAACACAATAAATGATGGGTTAATTTCATATAACATCATTCAAATTCTTCAAACCATTTCCTTTTTAGTTTATCCTCGCGGTCTGATATTCACGTTGGAGTTTGAGTTCATGCCAACAATTATATTCTTTCGCTTGAATTAAGTGGATATTCAAGTAAACTTTTAATTTGTAACTGTAGAGTATAATTTTTAATTACAATGCGTCTGCGGAAATAAATTGAATCCAAAAATTATTAGACATAAAAATATGGGAATGCACGTGTGTATCTCTGAATGTATTCAGATATCTTTGTTTTTCATGCATGCATCTTAAAAAATTGTCTATTTACTTCTTCTCCAAACTCACTGCCACTTAACAACAAAATTAGATTGTTTTGTTTTCCTTTTTTTTTTTATTACTGTTACTAATTACTATTCTCTCCGTTGCAATTTATTTGGTCCATTTCTTTTTTTAATTCGTTTAAAAAAGATAATTTTTTTAATTTCAACTGTTCACCTGACATATTTAAGACTACAAGATTAAAGAACATTTTTAGTACATTTGATCTGTCTTAATTTTAGATCACAATCTTTAAAAAAAATCTTTTTTTTTAGAATTCTATATTAAATTAAAATAGATCAAATAAATTAAAACGGAAGTAATTAAAGCATTTCCTGTCAGATAAATTAATACGAATATATATTGCTTTGGATACTCATGGCTCTGAATTTGATAATGATAATAAGGTGCCAGACATTCGAGTTATAAAAAATACTACTTATACTATTATTAGTAAGTGCATCAACAGATATGATGAATCACAAGGGAACAGCAAATAGACATTACTGTGGACAAACTCATATCTAATTTAATTATTTCGCCCTTTTAACTTTTTGCTGTTTTTTTTTAAACAAGAAACTAAGATCCTCCCTTCTAGCTGACTCACATATGCTATCATAAACAATATTTTGGGATTCCATTAATAATCATAATCAAGCATCTTACATATGAGTGTTGATTGGTCTGGAGAATTATGATCAAGAAACAAAGTGAAGCGGCTCTCTATATTTCAATATTTAAGAAACTGATCGATCATCATGGTTTAAAAAATATGTGACGTTTATGAAAGCATGATAAAATATTTATAAACAAGATTATAATGATCCAGTACATATGCATAGCACTGGTCAGGGGCATGTGTCTGCTCCTCTCTTGTTTTTTCCTCTAATGTTAAGTAACTGTAATTGTCCCTGACTAATCCAGATTCATGTTAGGAAGTTCAACTTCCCTTAAAATGACACAAAAGAATTTTGGTATGGCGATATATTGTTAATATGAAAATTTGGGTTCTTTTTAAAATTAGACTATCAAACCCTTTTCTTTGACCTTTTGAAAATTTTGAACAAAATTATTTGATATATGTATGCTGGTGGAAACTGAGTTAGCGGATAACTCGTAGAAATTAATCAAGGTGTACATAAATTATTTCAAACACCAGTTATAAAAAGAATATCCTTCTTAACCTTAGCCCACAAATAAATAAAAAAAGACAACTATATGAGTGGAGGTTTGTGTAAATTAAAGTACTAGTATTAGATAGGCCAATTTGAAAGTCATGAGGAGAAATCATTATGCTAGCTAGTCCTTTGCTTCTTCTTTCTCCTGCAAATTTCAAAACGTGACAATTTAAGCATTCTAAATTACTAAAAACTAGAAATTTGTTATATTAACAAACAAACCTGTAGCTCGAAGTTTAAGTCAAAATCTAATTCTAAATAATATAGTAAAATTAAGAAAGTGGGCCAAAGAGTGAATGAGAAAGGGAAATTAAATGGCTTAATATAAATATATATAATTGACATCTTAACGGTGCCATTAAGTATAACTTGGATTTAAAGAAAGTTTAATGTGGTAAGCTTGACGAGACTGTGTTTGGTAAAGCTAGACTATAACCAAGTACTTTGAATATGTGTTTTATTAATACTTTAGTACTACTAATATAGTTTGGTTAATTAGACAAACTACTTATTGTAGCTTGACGCTGACTAGAGACTAGTGATAATATAATACTCTTCCCTAAGTTGTAGGTATTATTAAGTTCAACCATCACTTTATTGTTCATGACTTAACACATTTGGTGACCTATCTAAGAGGCTACTTAATTTTAACTTGTAACACTACACTTTTGAATTTATTATGAGTTGTGACACTACTTTACAAAATTATAGTCTCTTGACTATTGTAAGAGATGCATTTGCTCATACTCAATTAAGAAAATTACTACATTCAACATGGCACATTATGCATCGAAAGAAAGAGAAACAAAGAAAAAGGAAGTGTTGTTTTGCTTAGAAGATGGAAGAAATTAAGATTTAACAATGATAATAAAAAAAATTGGGCTTAATCAAGACTTATAGTGTAGTGATACTATTGAAGAAATTCTCGTATAACATTAACTAAAGTGCATATAATTCTCGTATAAGTCAAATTGTGGAAAAATTACTTAAATATACCACTTATTTTATCATATTTCTAAAAGTTCCTGCCATTTGAAAAACTTACAAAAATCCCTAGTCTCTCTTATTCTCAAATACATCACTTTACGTGATGTATCGGTCAGATACATCAATTTACGCGATGTATCGGATTCTTGGATACATCAATTTACGTAATGTATCGGTCGGATACATTACATTACGCGATGTATCGGTTGGATACATCACTTTTCGCAATGTATCAAGACGTTGAGTGATGTATCCGAAATCGAGACGCGATATATTGGGACAATATTGAGGGATGTATCCGAAACCGGAACGCAATGTATAAGGACGTTCTAGGATATATTCGAATTCTACCAAATTTAAGGAATTTTTGTAATTTGGAAAAAACTAGGAATGCGACGTAATTAACTCTTAATAATATGGGATTTATTTAAAATTCCCAAAAATGTTTTGAACGGGCCCATTCGAATGCCATATTTCGGCCCATGTGATTTGAAATCTGGAGGCCCAATTAGATTTACAAAGGGAATTCTCCACCAAAATTTAGTGTAACGTTAATTTTTTATGGATTCGATACTTTTTAGTTTTTACTAAAAAGTGCACTGACATTTCATAGTATGAGGACTATTTAGTGCTTTATTAAATCAAAGAGTGGAAATGATTTTGATTCCAAGCTAAAAAATAAGAGTGAATTGAAAATTTCATTCACCATCCGTTTTAACTTGCTTTAGGGCATAAGTGGAACTTGAATTCTGGTTGTTTGCAGCATTTTTTTTCCAGGTGCTTATAATAAAATGCAATTATAAAATAAGTAAAAATGAGTACAATTTTGTATATTCTTTTGATTTTTTTCTCTTAATTTTTATTGTGATTTGAGGACCGTTAGTAACGTATTTTTTGAATGTAGGATGAGGCATACCTTTTTTATCGCCAAGAACACAAGACGACACTTTGATTTTTCTAGTTGATCTTGAGGAAGAACGTCTCTTGATAACTTTGTCTTTGAGAAAAACAACATTATGATCTCTTTATGAATACTCGAGAGTTTATGAGATATCCAAGATACCAAGAAATAAAGGCGTAAGCTAGAATTTAGCATAGAGTAATCTCTCAAATTTCTAACACTTTAGAGTTTCAAAATGAATTGACTTATCTGGTAAAGTCCTATATAAATCTGATAAAATCTTAATGCCTAACATTATCTTTCAGTCTTTCACCATTTCTTTCTTTTTCTGGTTTTTCAAAATTTCGAGCAACTTATATATTCAACTTCTTTCATTTTTTTTCTTTTGTCTAATTCAACTATATGTCAAGTAGTTTTGAATTGGTATCACTTAGGTATTTTGATACCTACAATGTAACTACAATGTAACATCACTAAAATTTCATCAGTTTCACATAAGAGCAATTTTTACGAACAATATGTATAACGTGAAGTTTTCTTTATTTATTTTGGATGCATTGTAATCGATTAGTTTAGTTGGAGAATCATGTCTCTGATCAATTATTCTGTCTATAACACCAAAATAATTATGTATTGAAAAGATCGAAAGACACTAACAAAAGATGATCGATATATTTTGAATAATAAAAAAATAAGTAATAAATGTGCTTTTAAAGATCATTATCATTTTTATTTTCCTAACATTAAAACTTATGCAACCTTCATCCAATTGTACTTTGAAAATGTTTAAATAAACCATAATATATATATATATATATATATGTATATATATAATAAAAAGACATCACAATATATTCTCTGTCTATATTTGATAATTGCAATTATTCTTTTTGATCAAATTAATCATACCTGAACTTGATCAGAATAGTCTCAAAGTATTATTTATATGGAAATTTTGGTAAATAGGTTGTTTTGAAGGAAAAGATGCAATCATGGCTTGCATGTCACACACTACAATGAAAACTAAGCGTGGAAAAAAAAAATCTGCAGCCCAACTAGGGACAATAATATTAGCACTGCTAGTTGGTCGATTCGGATTTATGTCCGGAATCTTGCATTGGCCAAAAACCGCTAGTGATAAAGGAAAGCTGATCCCCGGTCTGAGCCAGCATGCACAACAGAGCAGAGTATTATAAGGATTATGAAAGAAGACTTCGAGTTTTGAGTTGGTTCGCGTGAGTGATTTCGCGCTATCCTGGGATAGGGGAGATAAGCTTTTGTACAGCCATGAGAGCTCACTCACTTGAAACGAGTTTTCCTTTTCTCTCACTGACTAGCTATACTACATAAGGAATTGCTTCCCTAGTTTACGACTGGCGAGCATCTCAATAAAATTAGTGACCTTAAATAAAATTTTAATTAGATGTCTCAAATATATACATATACACACAAAAATATATATTTTGGAGTTTTTTTTTTCTTTAGTTAACCTCACGTAGTAATATAAAATCAAAGAATAATTATAGTAAGTAAGATGTTAGTCATGTGTTCACAATACATTATCTTAGATGTTTGTTGTAAAAACTTAATTTATTAATATAAAAATTTGAGTTATTTAATTCAAAGTTCTATTTTTTTTGTGTGTGTAAAAAGTAGATAATTTTTTTCTTTATTTTTTATATAAAAAATTGAACCTTTTTATTTTGAAGTAAAAATAAAATCTTAAAATTCAACTTTAATTATTTTTTCAAGGTCTAAAGCAAAGGGTTCTCTCCCTTCAAAATTTTAAAAAATGCCTAGAGTGTGGATTGAACTCCGGACATTAAAACACAACTGTAATTAGTAACATTGAGCACCCACATATGATCAGTTGATCACTGCACCAATTCAATACTTATTACTTGAATGCTCACTATTTAATTTAATATCATTCTCTGAATTTTTTATATAAATAAATGCACATAATTTTATACGAGATTAATAGATGCTCAAACACCCAAAGACTCAACATGGGTCCGCCTCTATCTACTAACTCCACCCTTGTGTCATTTTTTACAAAGGCTAATGACTTCAAACTAGTGAAGAAAAAAAATAAGGAAATTTTACACAAATCCCATAGTGATATGAGATAATTACATCTTATTCCTATTTTTTTTCAAATTACAAAAATCTCTTAAATTTGGTAGAATACAGATACATCCCAAAATTTCCCGATACATCGCGTTCCAGTTTTAAATACATCCTCAACGTTCCGATACATCGCGTCTCGATTCGAATACATCACTCAACTTTCCGATACATCACGTACATTCCGATACATCGCGTAAAGTGATGTATCCAAGAATAGGAGAAAGTACAGATTTTTTGTAATTTATTCAAATGGTAGTGAATTTTAGAAAATATAATAAAATAAGCTGTGTATTTTAAGTAATTTTTCTAAAAAATAATAATATCTTACCTCTTGCTTAAGCCAACGAATTGAAAAAAGGGCATCTTACATAAATCTCACTACTTTAGATCTCAATTACTAGGATTCTCGATAGTTTGTATATTACTTTTTATACCATATTTTGGCCTCGAGATACATGTATCATTAATGGTGAGATACATGTATTCAACAGTTTTAAAGCTCAGATACACAATTTATTAATTTGAATTAAAGGGGTTGTAACTTATTTCCTTAATTAAAAGATTAATTGCTGACTAGTTAACAACCCAACAAATTTATAGGATCTTGAGTATCAACTCTAACAAGTATTCCTAAACTCTAACAAGTATTCCTAAAATAATAAAATCATAAACCCAATTAATTATGTTATTGTACCAATTAATTATGTTATTGTACTCTTCATCTTCTTCATTAGCTTGAATCATTAATGGCGAGATACATGTATCCAACAGTTTTTAAAGTTGAGATACACGATTTATTAATTTGGATTAACCTCTTCATCTTCTTCATCGACTTGAATCTTTAATGACGAGATACATGTATCCAAGTCGAGATACATAATTTATTAGATTGGATTAACCTCTTCATCTTCTTCATCGGGTTGAATCACTAATGGCAAGATACATGTATCCAACAATTTTTAAAGGCGAGATACACGATTTATTAATTTGAATTAAACTTTAACAAGAATCATTGATTTTGTTAATAGTCAGCCATTAAAATAATTGAGAAACAACGAAAATAAACAATATAAAACCTGAGCATGGCTTCTTCGGTGTCCGGCGACATCTGAGGAAAAATTTAATGTAAATTGAACTGAAACAAAGTAGAGAACAAAGAAGAAGTATAAAATTCTTGTTTAGAAGAGTGGTTGCCTCTTTGCCTTCTAAAATATTACACCAAAGCTATAATCACACTCTTAGAAAGCAGATAGTGCACAACATTACATTCATAATGTGGTTATATGAAAGCGCAAAATTGTGCCATTTTTGGAGTTCTTTCTCGGAGTGAGGGTGGGATACGGTAGGGGGAATGATATTGTTTGGGGAGGAGATTGAGGGAGGTTGAATTGTTAAAGTACCTTTAATTAAGGGATTTAAATTTTAAAAGATAATTATCCATATCATATTTAAGGGATTTATGTATCTAATTTATTTTAAAAAAATATATGGTATAATTATTAAAAGTGGTATTATGAGTAATATTTTTAAGGGAAAATTGTACATAATGACAAACTATTAATTCAAATTAAATGGTATAACCACACTTTGATTTAATTGTGCCCTGTAGCAAACTGTTTGCCAGTCACCTCTCTCCCTCAAACTCTCGCTCGCCACTCTCCCTCTCTCGCTCGCCACTCTCCCTCTGTCGCTCGCTCTCTCTGTCGCTCGCCACTCACGCTTTATACAAACAGAAATGTATAAATTGTGTTTTTGTTTGTATAAAGCGAGAGAAAATTATATATACACATGCAAATACATATATCTTCGTCCTATACACTTATAATTATACAATACAAATATTCCCCTGACCAGTTCTCTTTTGCCTTTCTCTCTTTCTCGCTTTATACAAACACAGATTATACAAAATACAATGTATAATTTATGTTTGTATAAAGCGAGAGAGAGAACGATATTTGATATACAAACATTTTATTTCGATTCAATTGTATACAAATTCAAATTTTATACAAACACATAAAATTAAATTGAGAGACTCTCAACGATTTATACAAACGAGAGTCTGACAACAATTTATACAAATGGCCTGCCAGTGAAATTATACAAATCTGAAGAGGAGCCAACGAATTATACAATTGCTTCTTTTGTATATATGTATAGCGAAATAACCTAGTCATAGCATGTTTGCTATGAAGCGCAATTATGCAAACTTTGCTATAGCATACAAATATGAATTTTTTGTTTGCTATATATGAAAGTTGCTCCTAAATAATTATCTAGATAATATTTTCTTATAAAAAACGGCTAAAAGGAATGGTAAATTTGCAAGTTGTACTTAGAATAGCATGTCAAGCCATTGTTAAATGTATCTTTTTCTTATTCTGCAAAGAGCATTAGCTTTGACCAAAAGAAATATCTAAACTCGTCACCTAATGATCTGGATCGGAAGGTGTTTGTGATGAAATATTTCATTGCTGACTCGTTAAGTCCAGAGATAATACAAGATTCATAAACATCAATAACAAAAATATTCAAAAACTAGATTAGAAGATGTCTTAATCATTTTTAACCATTATATCATAAGAAATACATACAAATTTCAAACTAATTAAGATATAGTACTATATCTAGCAACTCGACGCATTATCTACAAACAACTATTGAATAAAAATATCACATCAGTACAGATTTTTAAAGTTTTATCTGATTTATTATTGGGAAAATACATAAAACCTCCCTTGAACTTGACAGGAAAACTTACTTTAGTACTTTAACTATACAGATGTTTATTTACCTCCCTAATCTCATTTAAAGTGAATAAATACCCCCTTAATGCTGACGTGGCATAAAGAAAATAGTCAAGCGCGTCTTTTTTTTTTAATTATAAAATTGGTCCCACTAATATATGTATTATATAATTAAAAAAAATCACCCACCTCTACAATCATCTTCTCCAAACCCACCCACCCCCCAATCCCCTTTTTCTTCTTCTGCAAAACCCCCAGTCCTTTTCACTTATTTTGAACCCCTTATCTCGCCTCCTTTCTCCTTCTTCGAACACGTATCCTACCTCACCTGCATCTTACTCTTCGTCTTTTTTGTTTTTGTTTTCAGATCTACTAAAGAGAGAAAAATCATTAAACTTTGTTCCGATCAAACTTGAGATTTCTGTCAAACAAAAGAAAATTTCATTAACACATTTTTATGATTTAAAAAATTATGATTGTCGTATGTCATGAAAAAATAAGGGTTTTTGAAGATGGAATATTGGAAAGGATTGTTCTTTTTTTTTTTTTACTAAAGGGTCGAATTCACCAACATTTTCAGTTGATTTATTTGTCCTTAAATACCAAAGAGAGCAATAAATCGGTAAAAAATTCAGTGTAGGTCCATATTTGTTGCAATCTCACATCAATGGATATTGATAGAAAATGTATGAGAATTTTCTCAAAAGAAATTGGTGAAATTGTTAGAAGATATTGAGGTTGAAAATAGAGAAGTCATTAGTGAAAATTAATGATAATCAAGCAAGAACTGAAAAACACTAATGGAGGTGGAAGGTAGTGCATCCATTGGAGAGAGAAGGGAAAAAAAATTAAATTTTAAAAATTGATTTCTGACATGGGAGAGAGAAGAAGAAGGGAAGGAAAAAAAACAAAATTTTAAAACTAATTTCCAACATGGTTCTGACGTGTCAATGATGTGACATTGATATGGCAATGACTTGGCGTGTGTGTGATATACTTGCCATGTGGAGACTGGTTTTGTATTCTTAGGGTGGTATTTATTCACTTTAAATGAAATTAGGGGGGTAAATAAACATCCGTATAGTTAAAGTACTAAAATAAATTTTCCTGCCAAGTTCAAGGGTTTTTTTTTAATGTATTTTCGCTTTATTATTTAAACATAGTATCAAAAGTTAATTTGTTTTTATATTATATTTACTAAAAACCAAAGGAATTTTAGTAAGTAAATCATAAATGTTGTTGAAGCTTTGAAATGTGAGTTACATAAATAGACTTTTTTTTTTTTTTTGGGGTAAAGAAATAGTAGAAATTGGAATATAATTGAAGCAAGTAATCAACATATTGACCCTATTTTGGAATCCAAATAAAACTATTTATCTTATTGATATCATTAAATATAAAAACTTGTCCAAATATTCATAAAAACCATTTTTATTTTATACGGCGCCTAAACTTTCCGGTTGCCGCCATTTGTTGACGGAATCCTTATACAGCATCAGCCAAACAGAGCCTAATAAAAGTTGCCCATTATTAAAATCACACGTGTGACATTAGGGCTTATAACTGAGAAAATAATTATTCCTGTTTGGCTTATATTCATTACTCATAAAACCCCAAAAAAACCAAAAAAATAGTTTACAAAAGACAGACAGATCGCAAAAGCCATTCCTCAAATAAAATAAAACAAATACTAAAAAAGACAGCTTTGAGTGAACACCTACAACGTCGTCTTCGTCCCACACAGGTCAATTCCTATTTCTAATGTTTCTGTTTACTTTAATTTCGTTAATTAGGGCTTTAATCATCAAAAGGGTTTCTTAATTATCTTTTAATTTTACTTAGATTTTCATCTGTTTGTCCTTCGATCGCTTAATCTCAATTTGGGGTTTATTTTTACTTATTGTTAATCTTCATGAGGTTAATTCTACTTTGAAATTGCTAAATTGGGGTTTTTGATATATTTAATTTGGAGCTAGTAAAGGAGGAATTGCTGACTTTATTGCTAAATTGGGGTTCTTGTTAATTCTTGGATTCTGTTAATTAAGCTTTAATTACTTTTATTTGATCTAATTGTTGAATAGTTGAATTGCAACAATGCGATCTAGGAGAATGTATATGGAATTAGGGCTTATATGGGTGTTGGGAGTAAATGAGGTTATTTGTTTATGTTCTTTGCTGGAATTCACATAAGTGTGGTTATTTTGATTGTTTAGGGAGTTCAATTGAAAATGGTGACCAACAACCATTATACTCGAGTGGATACGTTGGAGCTGAGGGATCTAATCTATAGGGAGGTTGGGCAGCAGAGAGCTGAAAAGTACTTCGATGAGCTTAGTAGATTTTTCAGTTCAAAGTTGAGCAAGGTTGACTTCGATAAGTCGTGCATTCGAACTATTGGGAGAGAGAATATTCACTTACATAATCGTCTCCTTCTATCCATAGTGAAAAATGCCTCTTTGGGTAAGGTTCCACCACCAAGGCCTAAAAAAGCTGAAGAATCTCTCAGCATTAAAGTTGGGAACGGTTACCAAAGAAGTTGTCTACAATCGCTCTATGGTGATGCATTTCCCTCATCACCTCGCAAAACCAGGTCTCCAGTTAGTAGGGACAGAAGGTTGCGGGACCGTCCAAGTCCTCTTGGACCACTTGGGAAAAGTCCTGTTACGTGTGAAGAAGCAGCACCTAGGGTACAAGAACAGCAAAGTGCCACAGAATTGCATTCGCTTGGTAGCAGACCTCCAGTTGAAGTTGCATCTGTAGAAGACGGGGAAGAAGTCGAACAATTTGTTGGAAGTCCAGGAATTCAAAGCAGAAGCCTTGTCACTGCCCCTCTTGGAATTTCTGTGAATGTAGGTGGTGCTCGAAAAACTCTCCATAGTGGATCTGTGTACAACTTTCGTCTGGAGACTTGTCAAAGCTGTAGAGAATTGCCTGAGAGTAGATCGCTAAGAAGCCGTTTGGAGCAGAAGTTAGAGTCGGAGGGGCTTGGCATATCATTGGACTGTGCTAACCTGCTAAATAATAGCTTAGATGCATTTTTGAAAAGGTTGATTGAACCTTGCATAGGACTGGCTGGATCTCGACATACAAATGAACGTGTCAGATATTGTAATGGTCAAATACTCCCTGGATGGTATGGACAATTTCCTGGAAATTATACAAAAAGACAAACAAGATCCTCATATGGTAGGATGTTGGATTTCCGAGTGGCAGTGGAGACTAATCCTCAAATACTTGGGGGAGATTGGTCCACGCTACTTGAGAAGGTCTGTGCTTCTGAATAAACAGCTCTTTGTCATCAATCTTGTTACCAGATGGATAAGTGGAAATTTCAGGCTTTTGTGTCTGATTTGAATGATGAGGTTCTTGACATGATTTCTGATGGAATGAAGTATCTATGAGAATTGCCAAAGGAACAAGCATGTGAATATTGTGGGAAGCGGTCAGATGTGTGTTGTGAGATTTGTATTCTAGGTGAATTGGTCCCTTGGAAGGGTCAGGGTTACATAGATTATGGATAGATATTGTTTACAAGCACTTGCTCTTATGTCATTTTTCATTTACAGATGAGGTTTCTATGAAATATTTTCATGAAATAAATCGTTTAGTTCCATGCAGCTGTGTACTATTGTAAAACTGAGAAGTTAGCAAGTGAATCAATTTCTAACCATTACTGAGTGTTTTCAGCTCCCAAAAATTTCCAATTTCCTGTCTCTTCAATGATCCACTTTTGCAACATAGAGGCAACCATTATATTTCCTATGTCAAGTGAAATGGACATTTTTATTTTTTCTTCCTGGGTTGAAGTGTCAAGTGCATTCCTCCTCTAGAGACGAATATAGTGAGATATCCACTTCCTGGTAGCTTCAGGTGACATATGCTTTCATTATTGGCTGCAAAATGTGACATCCTGGTTCAAAGATTGGTTGCTTTTGGCAGTCTTCTGTCTCTAGCATATCTTACATTATTTTTTTTTGGTTGTTTTCTTGTTAGTGCACTTCTATGTGTTGGTGGGGCTTTTTCTCTTTGCTTTTTATCCTTCCTTTCCAGTCTATCCAAATGATGATGTACTTTAAATGTTTGAGGTTGAGGCTGCCCAAATTTATTGAGGTTGGTCTGATGTAATGTGATGCCTAATGGGTGGTTTCAGTCCTTCAAGTTATGTATATGCTTCCAACATTGGCTGCAAAAGGTTACATCATGGACCAAAGGTTGGTTGCTTTTAGCCTCTTCGGTCTCTAGCATGTTAAACATTGCTACTCTTCCTTTGTTTCTTCCTTGTTAGTGCAATTCTGCGTGTTGGCGGGTTTTGTCTGATCACTTCGTCATCCTTTCTTTCTAGTCTATCCAAATGACAATGCTCTTTAAAAGTTTGAGGTTGAAGTATGCATTTCTTTCCCTTAAATTGCTGAGTTTGAACTGACTTTATCAAATGAGATGCCTGATTGGTAGCTTCAAGCCTTCAAATGATATACAATTCCAGTACTTGCACCAAAAGGTAACATCACAGTTCAGCAATTGGTTGCTTCTGGCACTCTTCTGTCTCTAGTATTAGCATACATTGTTATTCTTCCTTGTTTCTGGTCCTGTTTGTAAACTTCTGCATGTTGGATGGATTTATTTCTCTTTGCCATGGTTTTTGTCTAGTTCATCCAAATGAGAAAATCCTTTAAATGTTTGAGGTTGAGGCATGCTCTTCTTGTCATTAAATTATTGAGGCTGATCTGAAGTTTGTCCAATCCCAATCCTGATTGGTACCTTCAAGCCCTCAGTTGATATATGCTTCCAGCTTTGGCTGCAAAAGGTAACATCTCTGTTCAAAAGTTGGTTGCCGTTGGCAGTCTTCACTCTCTAGCATACTGTGCATTGTTACACTTGGATATTTGCTTGTTAGTGCAGGTAAAGGCTTTTTCTGTATGTTAATGATGCTCTTTTCTCTGACTTGCGCTTGCCATCCCTTCTCTATCCAATATGCAGTTTGCATTCTAATTTTTTCTCAATCTTTAAAATATATATTCTTGAAATATGGAGATTTCATTGTCTCAGCTAGTTCTCCTTACCAAGTAACACATGAGATAGGGCAAAGAACATTGAATCATTTGGATTGATTTTTGTTATTGACTCATTAGAATTTTAATTAACCAATATTATTCATACACAATATTTGTATATAGTACATTTTTTCATACAATGTTTGAAAGGGACCAAAATAAAATACTATGTTAAGTACTATTTTTCAGTGATTATTTGGGGAAGCTGAATATTGTGAAACTTTGCATCATTGAAGCGATAGACATTTAATTACTTGCCAGAAAAGAAGCAGAACACAGCAAAAAGGTTGGATAGAATGAAGATATACATAGAGGTCTGTTTGTGTTTAATTTAGTTACTTCATTTTCAGTACTTCATATGTAGTAAGCTTTATAACCAGAATCAGTGAGGTTAATATTTTTTTAGAAAGGTCATTTTTAGCAAATGCTATCATTTTGGTGGTACTGAATAATTTTCAATGATCTAATATTTACTTTTCTAAATAAGCAGAATCAAGAACGGTTTGGCCCTTGACATCATCCTACAGTATAGTGTCCTTCATTGTTCTTTTTCAGTGTTGTTAATTTTGCACCATTTCTCTTTTTAGTTGTCATGACTACTCATGCCTGCTTTCTTTCGGTATTTTATCTTTTAAAGCTACTTTGCTATGCATTACTTGAGCCGTGGGTCTTTCGGATATAGCCTCTCTACCTCCACGAGGTAGGGGTAGCGTTTGCGTACATTTACCCTCCCCAAACCCGACCTTGTGGGATTACATTGGGTATGTTGTTGTTAAGTACTTAGGTTTGCACCATTCTTTTTTTTTTTTTTTTGTTTGTCAAATATTTACATATAGTATTTGCCTATGTTTTCGACCATAGTATGTAGCACTTCTCTACACTAACATGCTCTCAATGTTAATTGTACACAAATTCTAACAGCCTTGCTGTAGCTTCAGAATTCTAAATGCGAACTTTACAATGTAAGCACATTCAATAGCAGACATGCTTTTCCAATTCTGTCTCTTAATAGTTCCACATCTGAAGATGAATTTCATCGTCTATGTTTTGAGCACCGCCTAATAGCTCATCTTATGTGTGTGTAGGACTAGAGAGGTAAAAAATAACAAGGAGGGTCACTATGCATAAGCAGTGAGCGTGGAGGCTCGGCTGAAAATGTTGTGATATGGCTCAGTTGAATCTGCAGAGAAGAGGTTTTACTTTATGCAATGCAACAGATATTAACCTTTGTCCCAGCAACTCGGGAAACATCAACCATCTCTGTTTGCATAGCCCAATGCACATACCAACTGAACTGAACTGACTGATATGATAATATTCCCGAAGGCCAAACTATACAACTATGTGGCACATGCGCTGATGCAACTGTATGCATGAACTGTACTGATTGGGGTCACAGAATGATTTAAGATGTTTGTAACCCCATTTGTATATAATTGATGTAAATTGAACGCCGTAAGAGCATTGCTGAACTTGTATCATTGTCTCCTTGAGCTACAGGCTTTAGCAACTCAATTATTGCAATAGATGTCTTTGTTTCTTTGATTTCAAATGAATACTGGGAGAACTTTGATCACCGTGAGGGATGATATTACATAACTTGGTTTGTTATTATCAACGGCGCATTAATGCTTCCTACGAGTTGCATAAGTCAAGTAGTTCAGTTGATAAGCAGAAACAATAGTAGAGAAAGAAGAAGATGGTAGTAAAGCATTAATAAAATTCTCAGATGAATATACCAAAAAGAATCTTTTGATTCATGAAACTAATTGATGGATCTCGAATAAATACATGTTACAAATTATTATAACAAAAGAACAAACAGCAAGCAAAGTCGATCATGTTGGAAAACATACAAACAAATTTTGGCAGAGGAAATAGAAATGCTCCAAATAGGAGGATGAAAATGAGTTAAAAAGTCAGAGAAATGGTGGAAAAATATTGAAGTGAAGGATTTGAATATTAGTTGTAGGTTGGTGTGGGAGATGGTGATGGAGGTGGAGGTGAAGCATAGGTAGTTGATGGCTCGTACTTCGTAGGTGGTGGAGGTGAGGCATAGGTGGGTGTTTGTTCTTCGTAGTTCGTTGGTGGTGGAGGTGAAGCATAGGTGGTTGATGGCTCGTACTTCGTAGGTGGTGGAGGTGAGTAGTATGATGGTGGTTGTTCATAGGTCTTTGGTGGAGGTGGTGGAGATTCATAGTAGGGTGGAGGTGGAGACTTATAATTAGTTGGCGATTCCTCGTAATATTTTGGTGGTGGAGGTGGAGGTGATTTGTAGTATGAAGGTGATTTTTCATAATAAGCTGGTGGTGGTGGAGATTTGTAGTAAACAGGTGACTTGTAATATTTCGTTGGTGATGGTGAGTTGTAGTATTTAGGAGTTGGGGACTTGTAGTAGTGCTTTGAAGGAGTTGGGGACTTGTAATAGTACTTTACCGGCGCTGGTGACTTGTAGTAATGCGTTGAAGGAGTTGGTGACTTGTAGTACTTAACTGGCGATGGTGACTTATAGTAGTACTTTGAAGGAGTTGGCGACTTGTAGTACTTTGAAGGAGTTGGGGACTTGTAGTAGTGCTTAACCGGCGATGGTGACTTGTAGTAGTACTTCACTGGCGATGGCGACTTGTAGTAATGCTTTGATGGAGCTGGGTACTTGTAGTAATGCTTCGAAGGAGTATGTGACTTATAATACTTCTTTGCAATTGGCGACTTGTAGTAATGCTTTGAAGGAGTAGGCGATTTGTAATATTTTACTGGCGATGGAGACTTGTAGTAGTTGTGCTTGGAAGGTACAGGTGCTTTGTAGTATTTGTGTGATGGTGAATATTCAACAGGTTTCTTGTAGTAAGGAGTAGGCACATGATACTTAGATGGAGATGGTGATTTGTAGTACTTGTTAGAGCTGTAAGAAGGTGAGGGAGAAGTATAACCATAGGAGTAATCAGCAAAAACAGTGCTGGCTGCTAAGCAAATTGCCAAAGCAGCTGCAAGTAGGGGCAATTGCCCCAGCTTCCCTAAGCTTCTCATTTTGATATGCAAACCAAAGCTACACTTAGAGAAGAGATAGAGAGAACTAGAAACTTGTCTTGCATATTTGAGATGGAGCTCTGGTTTTTATACAGCAATGTGACATCTTTCTTGTTGACATTTGATGTAATGGCTTCATGGTTACCCACTAATATGAGAGCAAAGTCCAAATAAAGACTTGGTCAGCACAGAGTGGGAGGCATCCTCTTGGTGACATAAAATAAAGTACAATTTTAAAAAAAATATTAACATAAGAACAAAGAGGAATATTCACAAAGTAGTTAAAAGATTTGACAATTTTTAAACAATAAACAGAAGAGAGAATGAAAACTTCACTCACTTTAACGTTAAGAATAAATTGAGTTTAATGAGTTGAGAATGAGGATACAAAAGCAAAATCTTCAAAATTAGAACTATGCCTGCTCTATATTGTCGGATATTGCTCTTTTATAGTGTGTAATACGCGATTTCTGTAACTAGAACTAGGATATACAAAAGAACCATGATGGTCCGAGCAACTCTTAAGTAACACATTCAACGGTCTCTGTGCTTCTGCTGAAGTTCTGCTCCACCACACTAACATGTTACCGCGATGAAAATGACTCCAAAGTCATGCCTCCAGCCAGATTGTTAGCAAGAGGAATATATGAATTGTTAGCAGAGAAGACGTCATTACATGCTTGGTATAGAATCACGCCATTGAGACTTTTTGTTGGCTTGCCACATAAGTCAGGTATACATTCCATACGTATGAAAATGTATTGCTCACAAGCGGCTGTCAATGTAGTAATAAACATCTGGTTACAGTACTTTCTCAAATACATGTATATACTGGGAGTTGAGGGATCTGAACCTTAGTTTTGCCTTTGGCAAAGACCGAGGCTACAAGACCCAGAGGCAGATGGAATGGAATGGAATGGAATGTATAATCAATTAAAAAAGAAAAAGAAAAAAGAAGCATATATGTATATTTGAAAAATTACTAAAATAGGAGTAACAAATATTAAAATCTGAATGCACAATTGCAGAAGAGCACTGAGTTCAGTGATAACACAACGTTTGAACCCATCAAATTTTAAATCCTGGATTAGTCTTTGAGGAGCAGAAAAAGACATCCTAAATAGTGTAAAGTATTCTTAAAAGTCGATGAGACCTTGAGCATACCTGTAAATGAACAGGAACAAACTTGAATGTAATGAAATCACATATTGGCCAGTACATAAGACCACTGACAATGGTGGGAACCAAGTCGCGCTTGAGTCGGGCAACAATCTCTGAACTACTTTCACCTAAGGTAGCAACCAATACAAGGATTAGTGATACAAGCATCCAAAGTTAATGCCTATTGTAATTCAGAAAATAAAATTCTCAAGAGTTTGAATAGATCTTAAAAACTGTTGCAAGTTCATTCCATATAATAAAGAAGTTCACAACACAATCAAATTCAAACTCAGCAAGCATGGTAGAAAGCTACCAAGGACTAATAAAAAACAAAAGAATAAAAAGGGGAAAGGGGAAAGGGGAAAGGAGCTAATGCACTTCCTAATGCAGCTTGTAAATGAACTGACTTGAGATTTTTATTTTGTGTCCAATTTTATCAACTAGATGTTCCTTTCCTAATCTTAAATTTCTTTTTCTAGTTTTTGTTGAAAATGGGGAAAAAAGTGATACAGGGTTTAAACACTATCCCTCAAACCCGAGGTTTTGGAGTTAGTTTCCGCCGCCACCCCCCTTCTCCCTCTCATGTCACACCCTATGCCCTCCTCTCAGGGACACATGCACAAAAAGAACAGGTTCTATCTCGAAGATGATAATTACCCGAGGTCTAGATTCCTCCACAAATATTTTATTTTGTTAACGACAGTAAGAGTACAGCCTATTAGTAAATTTAACAAGAGCAACACAGAACTTCTAAAACAGGAGTCAGCTTTACCTTGTGCTACAGCATTCATGGAGAAGAAAATAGAGTTAATTGCAGGACCATAAACTGTTTGTCCCAAAGCTATTTTTTTAAATGTTGTTATGACATCACGCTTTGGAAAGCACGTTGACAGGAAATTGAACCAGAAATGTAGTGAAGGTCCAACAATTAGCGCTCCATAACCAGCCATCCGCAATGTTCGTGTGAGATCATACTGCTCCAACAATGACCCAGCAATTGTCTGCAGAGCAGAGCGTGCAAAGAAAAGGGGGCAAATATTAGAAACAGGCCATAATTTATTCCACGGGTGAACCAGAATAAATAGCTACACTAAAAGAGGGAATGATAAATAAGATAGGAGAAACGCAAATTACATAATTATATGTTGAGCAAAATGCAAGAGAACTAACAGACTTTGACATTCTAAAGTGTTATTGAACAAGATTTACAAGTATTATTTCTACACCATACGGTAGAAAGGATCTTCACAGAACTAGAAATTTCAAGTCAGTCAATGCTATGAGTAATAGAACATTAAAGCATCTTGAACAACTACTAACTACGAACCAATCAGAAAGGGACGTTTAAGATCAGAATAGAAACAAAGATAGTTAATCACTTAATCCTACTTGAAGAGGACGATTTTAACTTGAGCTTTGTTATTATCAAACCATCATTAATTAAAATAAGATTACATTAACCCTCGATCTTCATCTTATATTGATCGTTTTCCTTAAGTTTGTTCTTCTATATTTAAGTTCTCTCCACAGCATCTTACTTTTCTTTTAGTATTAGAACTATTCAAACAAATCTCAACTTGCAATTTTTCAAATAACAAAGCAATATCACTCTTTGTCAAATTTGCAGTAGTTTCTAAGAATTAACAATCCTTTTCACTTCATTATTATTTGGTGGAATCCAGTCTAGTGTAGTCTAAGGCAACATCAACCACCCCAAGTCTTTAGATGCAAACAATTTGAATTACCAATAATGGTCATGATGTGAAAGAAATTGGTGCAACTCCCAACTGTCATTCAGTTTTCAGCCAGAAAGTACTCATGGAAAGAAGGACCAGAGTCAGATATGGCAACTATGTGAAGATAATTGTGGAACTAAATTCCCCATCTCATTGGGGGCGGAAAACGAATCGACATCTCGATGTGATACAGCCCTTTCGATTTTAGTTGGGAAAGAACGGCGAAGTCCATCCGATTGGGTTAAATGACTGAATGTGGCTGAATTGGTCCATGATTATATGTTAAAAGACGGGGGATTATAGGCAGATCCCATACCCTACTATTGCAAATGAACTTGGATGAAATTCTAGCTTGCTTGAAAGTATGGGAAGATGAAAATAAGGAATGACGTGTTATGAAGTACTTCTCTAGATATAAAGCTAAGAAGGTTGCGTTACGTGGAGAATGATTGGTCAGTGGAAAGGGGAACTCACACTCAACTCAATCCAATAAATGTGTTCTAACGCACCTCTTTCTAATAATAATCTTCGTACTTGGCCAGGCAACTCATAAAGAGTCTTGGCCGTGGCCCACAGGTCAAGCATGGGGTGTGATTTCATTCTCGTAACTAGATGAGCACACTGCAAGACCAGACAAGTTGCTCCCTCGCCACACAGCATATGTTATTTAAGTCAAGTCATTTCCTAAGACAGCTCCTGTTACTCTTCAACCATCCATGTTGTAGTGGCACCTCACGAACTTATTCAACAAGTCATATTCTTAAAGATTCCTTCATCACTTGGATCCACTGTGGAGGCAGGCACAATTAAAGGACAAACAGGAGGAATAGTGTTCAGTGTGTAGTTTGAACCTCTGGATGAAGATGATTCAGAAGCCAGCCTAATTTTGAATTTTACATAAGCTAAGTCAAGTGGATTTAGGTGAGACTATAACAGATGTTGGGAAGGCACAGAACCTAAAAGGATACTTACTATGAAATAAATGTCAAGTTTGTTCTGAACTTCATCGGTGGAAGATTTAATAAAGGAATGGATAGGCTGCTATATCAAACTACTCTCCTGAGTCAAAGAAGTGCATTAACATTTGAAAAGCAGAAGAGACATCTAAGAGTAGCTGGGAAAAGTTATTACTCATAGGTTATTTAAGGTCACTTATTCCATACCTAATAGCTAGAGCAACTCCATGGGGATCTTAGTTACATTTCTTTTTTCAGCATGACATGCTCTCTATAGTATTTTGAAATGAATTCTTTACTCTTGTTAATTCTTGTTTCTTGAGTCGAGGGTGTACCAAAAACCACCTCTCTGCCTACCTTTAATGTCTGCGTACACTCTACCTTCCCCTGACCCCATTTACACTGAGTATGTTGTTGTTAACAATGATATGCCCTATTTCAGCTCTATATTTAATTAGGGCGAAAAAATATCCGGAAAAGGAAAGGAAAGGGGCCAAGACCATTTGTCTTGTTTGATTAAGAAGTTTAAAAATAAAGAATACAACTACTTCATAATCTCTGCAATTGAAACCCCTACAACTTTGCTTTTTTCTGCTCAAATTAAAGAACAGGGTTCATTACTCTATACTCTTCAAACCACAGATAGCAATATACAGCACGCGTGATTATGTAACCTAACAATGAATTTTTCAACTAAGTAACTTTCAAGAATCTGAAGAAAAGTACCTGTGAGGAAAAATCAGCGGCAGTAAGAATAAGGCCGCAAGTGATGCTCTTGGTGATAATGGGTCGAGAGTTGAGTTTCTCTAAGTACCAACCCACAAACCCAAATTTTGAAGCAGAAGACGAAACCCCTGAAAAGAAGGCAAGAAAACTGGGATTTGACAACTCAAATTCCTTAGTTTTCCTGTAAAAAGAATGCGGTAATCGTGAATAAACATTAGAATGTTGAAGTTGGTGATGAACAATATGGTTCTTGATATTCCAAGATTCAATGGAGGGTCTTCTTCTACATAGATGGTGCAACGAATGGTGGGCTTTAGAACCATTTCTGAGGAAAAAAGCACACATCTTTTGTATCTGTAGAGAAACCCCAGGTGTATATTGATGGCAGAAGAGGAGTTAAAATGGAAAAGGGTCTCTTCTTGTTGTTGTCAGTAGGGGAAGACAAGTTTCTGAGTCTCTGCTTCAGGCATTCAAAGATGGCCGCCAATAAAAAGGAGCAAACTGTAGAAGACAAATAAAGTAAAGCCTTATGGTTTACCAAGCACTTCCCTAATTTTCATCCACGTGTATAGCTCTTTTTTTCCCACGATATATTTGTATGATCTCGTCTTTTAAGAAATAAAGATTAATGAGAATCATTAAGAATGATGAATTATTTTTTAATTTTTTAAATTGAATAAACAAAAATAAATATTTATTTGTAATATAATGAATAAGTAAAGGTGCACGAAAAATAAATTTGAAGGAACTAATTTTTTTTGTTAGCAAGTAGTATCTTATATAGGAAATTATTAAATGAGGATTAATATTAATAAAACATTTGAGATAAGAGAGCAGTTTTAACTTGAACTTTTGTTTTGTAACTTTTCAATATACTCTTTTTAAATTTCTTAAAGCAGTATAATTCTCAAGAAGAAAATAATAAATAATAATAATTTCATTGCTGTTTTCACTTGATATTACACTAATTTATGTTTTTATTCTTAACTTTTAGAGTTAGATTATATGATTTACCTAACTTAAAATATGTACATTTTGAAGGCAATTATAGAGGCTCATATTCAAATTATTTTACTCCTTTTTTTCCCAATTAAACGTGTGAAACTTTAAACATGAAAAAGTCTTTTGTCCATCTCTTTTGCAAAATAAAGTGATATGTAGTATTACTTTTCATACCTTTTTTCTCCAATTAAATTATAAAAATTTTAAACATGAAAAAGTAATTTGTCTAGAATAAAAGTTGGGTTGGATCATGGGTGAAGTATACATTATACAATCGGTTCATTATTTACCATATGCGGATGCTATTATTTAAATTAAATTTGGTACTCCAATATATTTTTAGTTCGTTTAAGAAAGAACGGTTAGTGCGCATAATTTTATTTAAGGAAAAAGAAAAATGCAACAATTAGCACCGCCAGTACAGATGTCAGTTCACATGACGAATTGCATTGAAGGGTTTCCAACATTTTAGTTAACAGCCACGTTGACACGATTCCGTACTTCCATTCTCCTTTTAACATGTGTCCAGGACCTCCTTCCTGCTTACTTTGTGAGTCCTCCAAGTTTTGAATATTTTTAGGATGACCCCCCATTCTTCAAATTTAGCTTCACGTGACAAATTGTTCAAAAACTATTTTACTACTTTTTATATCTCACATGAATCTTACTTTGTAATTTATTGTTTTTTTAATAACAAGTCAACTCTATGTTTACTTCTTTTGATAGCTAACACCTATCAACATATAAGACCCGTTTGGTAGGTGATATAGATAAAATAATTTATGGATTAAAATTTAATTTATTTAATATATTATTTGGTTACTTTATTTAATTTAATCCATGAATTGTTTATTCATTAAATGTGGTCTTATTTTATTCCTAAAAAATAGAGGAATAACTAATTCAAGATTTAACAAACCTTGGATAAGATCCCTAAATGACTTAAACTATCCCCTTATTCATTTTCCTAAATTTCTTTTGTAATTTAATTTCCATTTTATTTATATTGAAATGGTTATAAATGTTCTTTTTTAATTCTCCAAATTCGTTTTGTGTAATTTAATGATTTCACTAAAAAAAATTCTCCATTTTTTCTTGATTTTTTTTATTCAAGATAGTTTGTCGATTAACCACTTGAACTATTTATTTATTTATTTTTTAAAAAAAACAAGCTTTAGGTATTGAACAATTTAAGTAGTCTTAAATCTATATTAAGTTTAAGATATACTTGACCAACAAAAAATTAGAAATACATTGTGTCATTAATGATCTCCTTAGACCATCTCCAATTCAACACCAAATTTTACACCAAATTCTAAATTTGGTGTTTTGAGCTCCAATCCACACCTATTCATTACACCAATTCACTTTTTGAATATTTTAATATTATTTCATTATACAAACTTTTAATTAAATATTATATAAATTGTATGTTTTAATTAAATCTCTTGTATATTTAATTATTTTTATGTAATATTTTTATAATATTAATTTTAGATATAAAATTTAGTTTTTTTATAAATTAATTTTTCTATATATGACTTTTAAAAATAAATAAATTTATGTTAATTCTACTATAAATTATAATTGGATATAACTACAATTAACCTTCACAAAAATTAAAAATGCAAACATATAAATTTTTAAACAAATAATACAATGTACTTAAAAATAACCGAAAAAAATAAACATTCAACAAAGTAGTAATTGACATTCACCATGAATTATATATGGTGAATGTTTTATGAAATAAGAAAATATAAATGAAATAAGAAATAATAATATAATAATAAAGAGAGAAAAATATTTCTTTTTGGTGTAAAATTTGGTGCGGATTGGAGTAGATTACACCAAAAATAGTACTGATGGCCAAATTTGGTGTTTGGGTTGGAGATGACCTTAGTGGTACATCACTCCTTAAAATTAATAACAATTTTAGGTATATATATATAATATACATATATATATATACATACATACATATTTGACTTAACTTGTTAAATGGAATTGAAAATCCTAAAAAAAATAATATTGTCCGGCGGTTATCTACCTTGACCCAATTACATGAAATTAACAATCTCATAATAACACAAGGGTATAATTGAAAGATTTTTTTTGTAGAGTTTTAAATCAAACACAAGATTAAGTGGAAAGTAATGAACCAAACACTTGACAAAAAATAATCCCTGCATTATCAATGTTTGTACCAAACGACCCCATATAGTGTTATCACCTCATGTTGTAGGTAAGTACCCTCCATTGAAAACCAAAATTTTGGAGTACCTATAAAATTGTCTTTGGTAGGAAGCATATCAATTTGATACGAAATAAAGATAGATTGTTTTCGAAGAAGAAATTTCACTTCAAAACCATCAAGCACATAATTTCAAAATTCAGCAAGACAATACATTTTCTTCTGCCAAAGTTATCAGTGAAGGTGAGGTTTAGTGGTGAATTTAAAGAACCTTATGTATCATGAAGTGCATTCAACTTGAGATTTTTAATTTCAGTAACACTGTCAAACTACATATACAATACATAAAGATATAATAGCAACCTTGTGAAGGCTGTTTGTCAAACTATACTTCAACTTCTTTGCATCCAAAGTCATAGGGCACTAGTCCTTTCAGTTCAGGTCCATTGAGTCTGTTGTGTGCAAAACTGAAACAAAAGGAATGTCATCAAGAGTTGCATTGGTTGCTCATTTTACTACAAGTAGAACTAATAACAATACACAACATTGAGGAAGAAAAAAAAT
>JAJOOS010001498.1:0-13487 GCA_029582725.1 Solanum chiquidenum | reverse complement strand
ATATATATATATATATATATATATATATATTCAAGTTTTAATAAGTTTAAGTTTTCAATTCAAGTTCATATCTAATACTAAACTTAGTTATATATTCAAGCTAATTAGTTCCAAGTTCAAGTTCAAGTTAATTCTAATTAATTCAAGTTCATATCTCTAATCTATAAAATTAGTCATATATAAACTTCTAATCCAACAATTAATTATATTTATATATATATATATATATTCAAGTTCTAATTCAAAAAAATAAACCTTCATATATTCATTCATGACATTCAAACATTCATCCTATATATTCATGATATTCAAACTTCATCAATACTAACTTCAAGTTAACAATTTACTAACTAACAATCATCAAATTTACAAAAATCCCAATTCACAATCAAATTAAAGATTTTCAAATTCAATCTAGTACTTAAATTAAAAAAATCCTAATTCATTTGCTAACAAACATAATCAATCATTCAATAAAACACAAATTCAATAACTAATTAACAAAATCAAACAATCTACCACAAATTGAAAAAATTAAAAATTAATTTGATGAAACTCTAACCTTAAATTAAAGGAGAAAGAGACACTGGAGAGGGAGGGCGGCGGCAACAGCAGCGACGTCGACGTCGACAACGGCGGGGTCGGAGTCGGGGTCAGCAACGGCGATTTTAGAGAAAAGGAAGAGAAGAAAAATGGGGAAAATCGTGTCTGCTATATGCTGATATTTTAAAGAAAGCGACGGACAGCGTCTCTTGGTCCGTCACTTTTTTTTTTAAATGGTTGACCAAAATTTTGACCAATAAGCGACGGACAAAGAGACATTGTTCGTCGTTTTCTTAAAATATTTGACCATATATTTTGACCAAGAAGCGACGGGCATAAAGATGCCGTCCGTCACTTCTTTAAAAAATAATTAAACAATTAAAATTAATAAAAAGCGACTGACGGCATAGCTTTTTTTAAATTTATAAATAATTATTTTTAATAAAAAGCGACAGACTGCATCGCTACCTATATAAAATAATTAATTATTAATTATATATATAGATGGAGCAAAAATCCACGAAAAAAGCAACGGACTAAGAGATGTTGTCCGTCACTTTTTAAAAATAATTTAAAAAATATTTTTTTTAAAAAGAAGAAGTGACGGCCTGTGTGGCATTTGGCGTCGCTTTATGGAGCGACGCCGTCCGTCGCTTTTTGACAGTTTTTTAGTAGTGAAACTTGATCGGGCTTCTTCATATGCTTGATAATCTTGTTCTTCACAAAATTTACATGTATCACTGTTGCTTACCATGATTTAGAAATTGATATGGGTTAAAAAATTGGACCCCTATGTTAAAAGTTATGAACAGGGTTGAAAGTAGAGCTCATGCACTAATAGTAATATGCATGAGTTGAAAGTGGAGCTCATGCGTTAAAAGTAAGATGCATGAGTTAAAAGTGGAGCTCATGCGTTAAAAGTAAAATGTATGAGTTAAAAGTGGAGCCCGAGCATAAAAAGTTTGCTAGGGTTGAAAGTTGATTTTGTTTTAAGGATAGAGCAGCAGGATTGTTGAAAATATATTTGAAAATTTTCTCCACATGTAGCTTGACAAAAATCTTCATTATCATCAAATTTGTTGCAAATTGATTTGAAATCACTTGAACCTTTCTTCAATCTTGTTGAACCATTGGATCATTGGACTATTGAACCATGTGCTCTGATACGACTTGTTGGGTTCGAAAGTGATTAGGGCGTCATGCGGAAGCTTACAATTGCAAATCATATGATAAATAAATCAGATGACAAATAAAGTTATACTAAAATATAATATTATTAATATGGTATGGCCAATCGGCCTACATATGAAAACTAATAAAAGAAAATATTAAAAATGTTGAGGGAAAATCTCTCAATAAACAAAACTCTTTATTGACTACATTGTGGATGTTCTTGTGTTATGTTATGAGAATAAGGATCTTCAATTTATAGATCTCCAAACTTTTTCTCTAAGGAAAGAATAAACCTAATAAGGAAGAAAAATATATTTTCCTTTCATGGAATGTAAAAATATTTTTGGTAATGTTTTGTCTTTTCTTTTAGGAAAAATTAAACTTCAAATACAGTAAGAAAATCAGGGCAAAACTCTAACACCTTTTTGGTTTTCAACTCAATTTTGTTGCCCTTTTGAAATTTTTGGCCAATTTTCTTTCCCTTTTGGACCCGGATTTGAAAAATTCAACCCACAAGTTTATATTTTCTTTAAAAAAAATAATCACATTTGTATCTACTAGCCATTTGTTTGATATGTAAATAAAATTTATAATTCAGACCATTACCTTGTAAACCATTTATATCTCATATAACGATTATTTCCACCAACATAAAATTTATTATTACTTCAAATCAATTTTTGTTTACCATTTATATTCACCAAATTCATTAATTTTTATCAAATTTATTACTACTTCGTTCAAATCAACGTTTAACAAAAAATAATTTTTGATCATTATATTGAGTAGACAAGACTAACTATTGTGGTAAGATTGTATTGAATTAATAAAAAAAAAATCAATTTTTTTTATTGAATTGAAAATTTCATCCATAGATGTTGTTTTTTTTAAGAATAGCTTTGTGATAGTTCATTATGTGATTTTATAAAAAAATTCTCATTTGGTAAGATTGTATAAAGAATTGAGACTATTTCCATAGTTCTACTACTTATGAGATTTTTATGTTTATGAGAAAATATATAATGTAAAAAGTCCAAATTGCAGTCCAAACAAAATTTTATTTCATAATTTCATATTATAATTTCAAATCATGATTTTATATCGCATGACCAAACATATATCTTTGCTATTTCAATATCTAATAATGTTTTGGACTATGTTAGTAACTTTGAGGTAATAGTAGCATTTTTAAAGTTTTTTTTTTTTTTGTCTATTAAGGGAATTTTATTAATTGCCAAGAGTGATTTAAACCAAACAAAATAAATTATTAATCCAAAATCAAATAAAAAACCAAAAAATCAATCCAAATTAGAATTCGGTTTGATTTTTCGATTCAGTCCAAATAGTGCACACCCCTAACTCTAACTAACAATTCTACATTCAGCGCAGGTTACCAAGAACTTGCATTACATGTTCCCAAGTGCACAAGATGTGAAAATTGATGTATAAGAGGTTTGAAGGGGTATTTTTTTTTTTGTCATTTTAACTATTTTATCTCTGAATAAGTGTTTTTAAGATTATTATTTCACTTAATGACAAAAATAATTTATCTCAATACTAATTATTTATTACTTTTAGAATATAAATTATCTCAAACTTTATAACCAAATAAAAAATTAAGAATTACTAAAAAATATATCCCATGATTATCTTCTTTTATTCCTCATACCCAAGAGAGAGCGAATTGATGAATTGAATTGAGAAAAAGATATAGGGCATTTGGAAGGACACCCTGGTAATTGGATTTGGTGTAATTGGATGTAATTACACTGTCTGTCATGTTTGGTTGGATAGGTAATTACTTGGTCAACACGTAATTGGTGTAATTGGCAGGGGGTAATTACACTCTACAATTCACAGGCAGAAACTGTGAATTGCTGGTAATTACATGGTGTAATTACCAGATGATTACTTTTTTTTCTTTTTTTTTATTTCTGTTTTAATTTTTTTTACTTCTATTATTTTAAGTTTGTTTTTTTTTATTATTCTAAAAGTTTATTTTTTATTTTTTATTATTATATTTCATTTTCTTCTTATTCTCAACCTTAATTTATGTGATTCTATGCAATTTTTTCGTATTATCTATTTCTTTATGCCATGCTTATTTTCTCATTAGCATAATTTTATTAGTATTCAATTTTTAAATTAAAATAGAATTTATTGTTAAGTACGGTTATAGATTTACAAAAAATATCATATTTATGTATGCTATGTTGAAATTTGCTATAAGAGTATTATGTTAAATTTTTTGTTTTGAATTTATAACTTATGTTATATTTTCAGTTTCATTTGTTTTAGTAATATTGAATTCACATTGCACGTCATTTTTTAATTAGACTTGATAGATTATCTTTTTTGTCAAATATTTAATAATTTATGACATTTTATTTATATATTAATCTTTTTATCAAACATGCACTTCACGATGTTCGTAGAAACTTCATACTTTTAGCTTTTTCAATTGAAATATATTAATTTGAAAAAATATAAATCAATTATTTTTTCATAATATTAGTTAAAGAATATATGTTTAATAATTAATGTATTTTCAAAAAAAGAATATAGATCTTAAATATTTAATTTAATGTCATTTATAAAGTTTCTTATTTGTCTAGTATAAATTTTAAATAATTAATTGTTTTCTTAAAATTTAATATAATTTTATGATTGTAATTGTGCATCCAAACAGAACATGTGTAATTACACTGTGGCATCCAACAAGACATGTGTAATTACAGTGTAATTATACTATGACAACCAAACAGGTCTGTGTAATTACTAGGCTGATAATTACTACCCTAGCAATTACACCAATTCCAGTGGCTTTCCAAACAGACCAAGGAAATATTACTTTTCGGCTGAGATGATCACATTCATAGTCTGTCTTCTTCTCACTTCCAATGCAAGCAATAACCAATAGCATAATTACAAAGTAGAAAAAGATTAAAAATACCCTTAAATTATTTGAAATAGCTAATATATATCCATTCTTTTTTTTGGGATCAAAACTATCCTTGTCATCAATGTTTTGGACAATAAATATCCTTAAATATATCTTTGCCATTAGAACTGACATGACAGTCCACCTAGGCAATCCAACATTGCAAAAATTTCTTCCTCTCAATAATGTTGTTCTTCCTTGTTTATCCATATCACACAAAAAAAAAATGCAGAGAAGTAATACTCTCTCCGTCCATCTGAGTTTGTTCATTATATTATTTTGAAATGTCCAACAATACTGTCCAATTTATAAAACTAATGAGTAATTTATCATGTTGTACGTATCGTATCTATTTTATCCTTGCTATTAAATACTATTTATTTTTCAATATTTAGATGACTTATGTTTAATAAGGGTGATTTGATAAAATTACTTTATTATTTACTACTTCTTAATTTTGTGTCAAGCCAATAGTGAACAAGTTGAAAAAAATATAACCTTAAAGGAATAATTTAAATTTTCTTCAAGCCTCAGGAAAATGACATTTGCCCTAAAATGTTTATTCCATTATTTAAAGGAATAAGAACAAGAAAGAGACAAAAGTGCAATAGAGTTTGTTGTGCTCATTATCAAGATAGCCTACTAAAAGTATTTTTCCCACGGTCCTTAATTCTCTAGAACCTTGTTAAGTCATTTTGAAGTTTAGTGCCCCCCAACCCCACCTCACCATACCCAAAAAAAATTTAACATCAATTAATTAACTATAATAGTTTAACTATCGGTGAATATGTATTTTAAAAAGTAATTAACACTCTTATAAATATTTCTAAAATTTATAGTGACAATAGATCCAATAACAATTAATTAATTAATATTGATAAATATTTTATCACTCTTTATTAATATGTATATCTATTATATTGACGCTAAAAATCGTTTTTATTGTATTGGTTAGATCTTCAGTTGGTCTCTGATGAGTGCAAACTCGACTTCTATATTAAAATATTATGTTTTCTCTTTGTTTTATTTTAAGGGGCAATGTTAGAATCCCAATCTATCGATTGTATAAGGCTACTATCACAATTCACAGGAGGGAGGCGCACGACGAGCGCGCGTCGCCCCAAGTGTTTAAAATGTGTTTGCGGGCCGTTCTGCTTTGCAAGTGTTTGCAACAACTTTTAAATATGAAAAATAAATAAATCACACAAATAAAATCTGAAGAAATATGAATATTTTATTGATAATAGTGCGGGTACAATTCTATTCTTCCCTTGATTCTACTCTCCTAAGATTTATCCATGATTCGAGGCAGGGCCGACTCTTGCCTTTGTAAAATAAGGCTTATGCCTTAGGCCTCCAAATTTTGGGGCCCCAAATTATTATCAAGAATAAATTATGTGTTAAATTTTTATAGAAAAAATTGATTAATTATGATAAAAAATATAGTATGTTATCCATTTTAACATCTTTTATACTTTGTTAAAAATAATACTCCCTCCGTCCCATTTTATATGATGTACTTTGATTTGGGACAAACTTTAAGAAAAATGGAAAGACTTTTAAAACTTGTGGTCCAAAAATGAATGATAGAAATTTGTGTGGTTGTAAATCATTTCATTAAGGGTAAAAAAGACATTTCATAGGCAAATTGTTACTTAAAATAGAAATGTGTCATTCTTTTTGGGACGGACTAAAAAGGAAAGTGAGTCATATAAATTGGGACAGAGGGATTCTTTTTTATTTCTTTTTAAATTTTAGTTTCAAACATAACAACAAGCATATTAAAATGGTGTATACCAAATCATCAACTTCTTGAATCAGATTCTACGGTTCTAACTCTTATCTTTATTTAATATTTGTCAACTTATTACTTATAAAATTATGTTAACAATTCATATAATAATTGCCTCACTGAAAGGATGTTTTTCAATGTTGAGTTGATAAAATCTTACCTAAAATCAATAACTGAAAAAACAATATTAAATACTACTCCCTCCGTCCCATTTTATGTGAGGTACTTTGACTCGACACTGAGTTTAAGAAAGAAAGGAAGACTTTTAAAACTTGTGGTCCAAAATGAATGATAGAAATTTGTGTGGCTGTAAATCATTTCATTAAGAGTAAAATAGACATTTTATAGTTACATTGTTACTTAATATAGAAATGTGTCATTCTTTTTGGGATTGACTAAAAAGGAAAGTAAGTCACATAAATTGGGACAGAGGGAGTAATAATTTTCATCTAAATAGTGTAATAAAAATAAATTTTGAATAAATATGTATACAAAGTTTGTTTATATTTTAGACCTTAAATTGAAATTTCGCTTTAGACCCCCAATTACGTTGAGCCGCCCCTGATTCGAGGGCCGTTAGTGGCATATTTCTCGAACTAGGATGATTTAGACTTGACCTCTAAATGAATATTCCATGATTTTTGTGGAATATTCGAGATCTTGATCTTTAAAAATACCCAAGAGTTTATGGGATATTTTGAGATATCTTTTAAGGGAATTTAGTACCATTTATATAGACATGAACTAGGGTTTAGGGTTGAGTAGCCTCCAAGAATTCTAATTGAAACTGAACACACCTTTTAGAGTCTCAATTAGAATTGAACACGTCTTGTAGAGTCCCACAAATTTCAATGTCTGCAAATGCCCCCTGCTTCAAGACTTGTCGGAGTGTAGACTCGATGAAACTCAAAGACGAGGCTTGAAGTACTCATTCTTCCACCTTTGCAGCTTCAAATTTTCAGATTTGATTTATAAGAGAATAGATGAAGGGCAGATTTGGTCCCACTAGGCGTGCCAATTTGTTTGCAAAAAAAATTAATATATGGAAAATAAATAAACCGCACAAATAAAATATGAAGAAACATGAATATTTTATTGATAATAGTGCGGGTACAATTCTGTTCCTCCCTTGATTCTACTCTCCTAAGATTTATCCATGATTCGAGGTCCGTTAGTAGCGTATTTCTCGAACTAGGATGATTTAGACTTGACCTCTATATGAATATTTCATGACTTTTGTGGAATATTCGAGATCTTGATCTTTAAAAATACCCAAGAGTTTATGGGATATTTTGAGATGTCTTTTAAGGGAATTTAGTACCCTTTATATAGACATGAACTAGGGTTTAGGGTTGAGTAGCCTCCAAAAATTCCAATTGAAACTGAACACACCTTTTAGAGTCCCCATTCGAATTGAACACGTCTTGTAGAGTCCCACAAATTTCAATGTCTACAGCAGGTTTCGACAATGATCCTTCTGCAGGTTCACCTACGGAATATCTACAAGTACAATCAAAATTACCCTCTATACTCTAATATATACATAGATTTTGCCAAATGATAATATACTATGTGCGATTGAGTAAATTAGATATGTGGCTCAACATTTAATGACTTGATAAACTTGATTAATTCACCCAAACAAAGTAAAATTTTGCTTTACATGTTAATCCTATATGTTTGGGGATCAACGTTGTGGATATCTTTGTTTTATTTTGGTATGGGGAGAGGTGGGGATTATGCTGTTTTTTTATGTTGATATAATAAGTTTAATATATAGTAAAATATTAAAAACACCCTTAAGCTTGACACAAATAATTATTTTCATCTCTAAAATATTGACAACCTTAAAAGCACCTCTTAACTTGACTAACTAAACTTAAATACACTTATGATCTCGCAACATGAGTAAAACTACTCTCCTAAATTCTTGTTAAGTTTAGGAGTGTTTTCAACACTTCTCTTGATTTTTTATTAAGAATCTCATATTTTTACAAGAGTTTGAGATTATTTACCATGTCATGTGACAGATCAAGGATGTATATAAGTTTAGTTAGTGCGTGGGAAGGCCACCACAACTTCCGCAGTCCCACAAACCGCCCCAACAATACCCACTTACTTGGTTTACGCTATTACTTGTTTAATTTGCTAAAGCAACCCTAGACCCCCCACCCCCTATGAAAAACAAAAGGAAGAAACTTATAATAGGGGAAAATGTTATTTTAATGTATATTTGTGTTGCTACTAGATATGTATAGGCCCTACTATATATATACCACAAGACAAGTCCCAAAATTTTATGTCATTATTAACCATGATTAATATTTTATTTGTTTGTTTGATTATGTTCTTGTACTTTATTTTGCAAATTGGCGGCTGGAAAACAGTTCACACTCCACGCCAAATTCCTATGAAAAGAATAGAAGGCATCTTGAAGGAAAATGTGTTTCATGCCTTAAGTGGTTGAAAATGATCATCAAACAACAAATAATCAAAGTCATTTTGTCTTCTACAATTTATGAGACAACACATGGAAAAAAACATAGCCTTTTGTCTTTTTAGCTTTATTATAGTAGTATATCTAGTTTGGATTAAGGAAAGGGGAAATTTCATAAACAACAAAACATTCACTATTTACCAAAAAAAAATAGCTATATAAACTTTGATTTGATGTGCTAATATTATTTTAGTGTATTTTTTGCATGTTTCGGATTAAAAATACAAATACGAACCAACTAATTTGAATAAATTGTGGAAGAAATCTTTTTAACTTTGGTAAAAGAGCTAAAATTACTCTCTAAATTTTCATTTACATACAAAACTCTCAAATAGTTAGTTCATCATCATTCTTCCTAAAAAAGTACAGAATCACATATCGATCAAAATTATGCTTATTGTTAATCATTGTTGAAATTCAAAACAGAGAAACTTTATATTTAATTTGTTCAATAGTTTCCCAAATAAAACCTTAATTTAATTACATCCAGCGCTCTTCACATAGATACAATTAAATTCATTATGTTCGAGTCTAATTTCATGTGTCATACAATTCAAATGAACCCAATTACTCTCGTAGAGAAAAATACTTTTGAGATTTTCAACTTTCTCATTATAAGATCTTTATCAAATTACTTTTACTCATTTTCTCTCTCTAGCTCACACACACACACACTCAGAGTGATAAAATGACATGCATTGCATGCGTAATAGTAGTAATTAATTTGACTCTCGTGTATCACTTTACATGCATCAACTTTAATTTTATCACAATTCAATAGTCAATAACGTTTGCATGCTAACTCATTAAATCCAAAAGAGTTCACTCATAATTTGTACATTCCCTACATCATCATATCTCTCTCGATATTTGGAGCTAACAACGTACGTACTTCTCTCTTTAAATTGAGCTATTTATCAAATGAAAAGAATAATCTTTATATTATTATAGTGATCTATGCTCTTACTTAAGTTATATTATTGTAGTGTTTTGAAATTTGAATGAAGATCTCGAGTATGCAAATTTCAAATGCACAAAATTGGACATAGTATTTGGATTGTGTTCATTATTATCTCCGTCTTAATTTATATGTTAAGTTATGTAGTTATTTGGACACAAAGTTCAAGAATATTGAAATAAAAACTTTTGAGGATTGTGATCCAAAATAAGCCATAATATTTATACAGTTATATCTACGGACAGAGTTCATCAATGAAACCGACCCTATCCCTCGGTTACTCTTTATTTTAATTATTGCTTAATAATTTTTATGTAATTAAAACTCACTCAATCCCTAGTTAAGTTACGGTGCCAGTAAGAAAAAAGAGAATTAGTGTAACATGCATTATTACATGGAAAAATTTGGTATTCTGCAGTGGTGATAATGACACTAAAACAATCTTAGCTTCTTATATACTACTGTACTTGTATTGTTAAATATTACTATTAAATACTATATAATAAGGATATATATATATATAGAGAGAGAGTTGAATAAACTATTGACACTTTTTGTATAGAGGTCTAGAAATTTCACTCTTCAATATAAAGTTAACAGTTAGTTGATGATATTATATATTATATAGCACATGATCCTATGTGTATAGCCTCTTCTGACACGCATGATAAATTGTAGCAATTAACAAGGTCAAATCTATTCTTGACCCATTAATCTTTTTTGTTTAATAATTATGAAAAAGAACACATGAACCGACTCAAATTTGTGGACTAATTAAAATGCTAGATAGGTTAATTTGTTGAGCTTAATTATTTGAGTTGTCTGATAGGCAGTTGAACAAGCCTTCAAGCTTTGAAGGGAAAAAACAATATATGTTTATTTTTCTGAATAGAGTTACCTAATACTAACCTAACACATAAATTGTAGTGGATTTTCGTTTAATCGTCATAAATCAACCATATAAACACATAGTTTCCGATCTTAGTCTGATCAGCTAAGTCATCTTAAATCTTATTGGGGCGTGAGGCATGCATAATATTTTTTCTAGCAAAAGATCCAAGTCACTATTTGTTTCGTGTGCATTATGTTACAAAAATTATATATATGTTTCATAAGTCATTATTCATAAATCAAATTCATGTAAATTATGTCATAATATCATGTATCGAATTCACACTCATATCTCTCTCATGTTCAATAATTTCGCTACAATTTATTAGCTCATTTCTAGATTAAGATTAAGACATTGAAGGTCTACCAAACGACAACTTTTGATTCTTAATAGAGGTGACCATACTCTCGTAAAAGCACCATTGGGCAATGGTTCCTCTTGAACCTTGAACAAAAAATCAATCTTGCCATCAACTGACATATAATTTTGGGCCTAACGATCGGCCTAATAATCGTTCAAAAATTTGTGACTCATTTATTAATAAAAAGTCTTTATTCAAGAGTGTGAAAACCGTTGAAATTAGTTTGTAGGAGGATTAAGAAGCATACACATTTCAAAATATCTAGCTAGATATTCAGGTCCTTTCTTACAGTTTTATTTTATTTTTTCCACAATGATGGTAACCTTATATCTGCTGCCACTAAAGTACGTGTACTTTTTAAAAGAGAAACAATTAATAGTTTAATATATCTAATCTTTCTTACTTCATTTAATCAAAGTCTAATTAAAGATAAAAAGGGCCATTATTCCTTTAAGAATGGAATAATCTATTATTGTAGTAGTTTGTTGAAAAAGAATAAATTATTTTTAAAAACAAAGATAAGAGAAGTCGGTAGATCATATATGATTGTAATGATTTTCTAAGATTGGGTTGGATGGTACTTAACAACGATTGGTTGGATGGTTGGGTCCACCTTTTTATTATTTTAATCTTTCACTTTAGTAATGCAACCTTCATTTTCTTTAAGATAGGTAATTAAATTTGTTAAAGCGCATGAGCATTTCATCTAAAAGTTTGAGTTCAGGATCTTTGTCTATTCTGATGTTATGTTGAAGTATGTAGTCATCTCATCTAAGAGTTTAAGTTGTTAGAGAGATTATACTTTTTATCATTAATTATATTTTTAACAAAATTTGATCCCCTTGATCTCGAGTTTAATCACTTTATTTTTCATATATAACTTTTTCTAATATATTATATGGATGACTATTCAATTTTCAAGAGTCGTGATTGAAATTATTTGATAATCTTTGTTTTATGAAGTGTTAATCTAACTTAAATTTGAAATAATATTTGATATCTTAATGGAATACTGAATTCTTATTTCACATATGATTTTACTTGCATATGTATAAGTTATATATCTACCTCTAACTTCTCAATTTTGGTTTTAAAGTGGTTTTCTTGACTTACAAGGTTTCTTCTTTTTTCAGTCTGTTGTATTTTATGTTAAGTTTAATATATAATATGCACTTAGATCTTTTACTTCCTTTAGGTTTAGAGTTAACTTATTTGAAAGTTAATAGTTGGGTGGTCCAAAAAGATAAGTGACTTAACCGACTATTATCCATTTGTGATTAGGACGTGTAGGAAAAAAACATTAACTTGTCATCTTCTTAATGGTGCTATATTAATCATATTATATCCTTAACTTCTTATTTGTATAACACATCCAACATTAACTAGTCATTAAGTTGTTAGACATCTATTTTTATTTAGATGAAATACTGAGCTGAGCTAAATACGAGTTTTGTAACAAATATTACACAAAAATATGGTCCTCAGCATGTTTGTTAGGGGTCGTTTGGTTTGAAGACAAGTTAGGTTGGGATTAATTATGATGAAATAAGTTATGATAGGATTGTTATCTTGATTGAGATTATTTTTTGGTTGTTTGGTTTGTCAAATATGCTACATAAATTATAAGAATTAGTTGGTTGTTTACAAAATACCTTCTAAGAATAAGTTGTTTGTTTATAAAAAAAATTTAAGAGGGTACTTTTGTTATTTTATATTTTTATCCCAAGTGTAGGTAGGGATAACTTATATATCTCATTCATAATTATTAATCATGAATAAGTTATTCCACACTTTGTAACCAAACAAATAATTGCGGTGTTGAGCCAAGATATTTATCTTGTAATGCTGAGTCATAGTTAGTTACTGATAGAGTTAGTTAGAGTTAGTTACTGATTACTATTAGCTAGATTAATTAGCTGTCAAATTAGTTAGTTAGCAAAATAGATATTTCATAATTGTATATATACATACTTCTATCATTGAATGCAGTTTTAGTTTTGATTCTCAGAAATCACAGCTCACATTGCATCAGTTCTTCAGTTTCTCTTCTTCTTCTCATTGTAAGAAGATTTAAGCTCTCATCAATGGAGATTAATTCTTAGATTTGATATGGTATCAGAGCCTATTGATTCTGCTCTTTCACTTCCGCATTATTAAGTTTTCTTTCCATTTTCATTCTCTATTTCGATCAATCTTCATCCAGATCTATTTCCAAAATCGAAGGCATTTTCCTCTGTAATTTTCTCACCAGCTACATACCTTCATCTTCAAGTATCAAATTTACACCTTCATCTCCAAGTATCAAATTGGCTCAACAATGGCTGTTGATC